>CM076584.1:1357071706-1357272794 GCA_034641835.2 Pinus albicaulis | reverse complement strand
GTTAAATTGCAGCCGGGAAGTGCAGTCTCACTTTTGGCCCAAAATCACAATTCGGAGCTTCGCCAGAAGAAATATACCCAAAACCGCAACGTTGGAAACCAAGTCGAAACTGCGACCTGGATTTTTTGCAGGGATTTTTATGAAAGTTTTCTAGGTTTGTCTGAGCCTCTGTTCAGGGTTGTCTGACCTCCGTCTCCACCCGTTTTGGACCTATACTTGCTCTGTTTCACTCAAATAAGTGGGAACCTAGCCCCCTAGGGCTTCAGTACCCTCCACTTTTTGTGGAAGAGTTTTTGCTGTTGCAAGTTGTCTGAAATTTCAGTGTCTTCAGCTATTTTTTCAGATCTGATACCTTACCTTCAAATCCGCTTCAGATCGGCTTGTTATCCATCCAAATCTCCTCATTTAGCTTTGTTTGGGTTTTCCTTTAGGGTTCACTCCGTTTCCCTCCGCACATAGCTCACACCTCATTTACAAATAATCTTTCCTCTCGATTTGTTGTTTTTTTCTCGTAATTCACTTTCCATCGTATCCCTTCTTTGTGATCCCTGGGTCTTCCCCACTTTAGATCTATTGGCTTTTTTGGTGTGTTTTGACTAGTTTTTTGCCCACCTACAAACTACTTGTTGAGATACCAACCTCCTTGGGTTTATATTGTTGCATTATTAGCTATTTATTTTCTGTTATTTCAGTTTCATATACTGTTATCAGCAGGTTTATTTACAATTATACAACACACTTTTTCTTTTTCTCTACCAATGTTTGGGTTTAAAAATTAAAATTTACACACTTTACATAGACACCCTCAGAAAAAAAGGGCTTGGTTAACACCACCAATCAAAGACTTTAAAACATTGAAATCAATTGATCCTACACCTCTCTGCCCTTGTTTCGACATTGTAATCACTTGATCCTGCATCTCCCCGCCCTTGTCTATCTCTTTTTCCTTTGTGCCATGTTTGTGTCATCATCATTGCACCACCAAGGCATTTATCCTAGAGACTTCTTGGACTTCACCCTCAGTTTCTGGTAGGAAGACATACTCCTTCGCGTAGGATTTGAGTTAGTCCTCCACCGATTCTGCACTCTGACTCTTCTTCTGGTTCATTGGGTTCTCCTTCTCGTTCCTCCTTCGGTTCTCCCCCTGTCACCTTCACCATGTCTGGTGTAGGACCTAATGTTGGTGGTAACCCCAGACCTCATGTTGGGAATTCCACTAGTGGGACCGCAACAGACACTACCACGACCGCACTTACCGACCTCAATGGCAGGACTCCACTCCCTTCCCGCATTTTGACCAATTGGATAATGAAAGGACCCACATTACCAAGATGTTGCTTTCACCGCTATGCCAACCAAGCTCCCCTCAGACATCCCTGTGTTTGAAGGTCAGGCTCCTGGAAGATCCTACAAATCATGTTCGATCTTCCACATGTGGTGTTCGGTCTAATTCCATCGCCGATGACTCTCTCGTCCATCTTTGGTTGTTCAAATGTACGCGCTTATCGCGGTAGTTGTAAATGCTATGTTGACTGCCCCTTCCTCTCATACCACCTTTGTGACACTTGCACAGCTTTTCTGCCTTACCTCCAATCCCTTGTTAGTTCCCCGCGGATTTGGCTGATTGGCAAGCCAAATGACAGTGTAACATCAAACCAATCTTTGGAGCCCCAGGACCTAGCCTTCCTGGACTCAGAGAGGGCTTCTCTATATGTGTAAAGGATATCTATGTGTTTGCTTATTGTGTTCTGATTTTTAGGCTAGTTATGAAGTAAGTTTTTGGTTTTTTAAGTTGTGAGGGATGAAATTGATCAAAGATATAAAATAGATAACAAGATGTTAGATTAACTGGGCTATGGGGTCAAAAGGTCAAGAAAGCTATTAGATGACGATACAAGGCTGTTGAAGGGCCGATTTGATTCAAGGTAGAAAGGATATTTGGGCAAAATGGAGTAAATGGACATCAAGTTTGTGAACGACAAAGGATTTCAAGCATAACTAGTTTAATAGCAGACATAAACATGGTAGGGAAAACCATTAATCATGCGAAATGTAACTATAAGCTAATCAATACATAGAAATAAACATTCAAGCCATGCATAGAAGTATAAGACCCTCTAACTTTGGGAAATGGCTTTCAGACTTTGGGGAAAACACTTAAGGAATACAAACAACTCAAAACACTATGCCGGAATGCCTAAACACAGTACTTCAAGTTATTGGGCACTTTGAACAACAAGATTTGCATAGTTTTAGGCAAAGGGCTAGATCGAAACTAGGCCTCCTTGGTTCAAACAAAATGATAATCAAATCAATCAAAGAGAAGTTTCATGGATGGAACTATAGCTAGCCATAGGTAAGCAGGGCGTACCGTAAGTCCTTCTTAGCATGTATAAAACCATGAATGAAACAAGAAACAATATCCTAAATATTTAAAGAGCAGTCAAGAATTCTTTAATGTTACTTAGGAAGAAGAAAACAAAGAGGCTATGAAGAAACAGGAAATTTGAGGTGCCTCCATGGGCATATCTCAAATTTTTTCTCTACTGATCTATAGCAAGCAAGAAACATGTATCATGAATGAAAACTAGAAGAAAACAACAAAGCAAGAGACACTATACCATTCTACCAAGTCATGGAATCCATCAACAATCCTTCATCATTCATCCAAGAACATCCAAGAGGCAATCCAAAAGCATAACACAAGTATTTTCTTCCAAAGCTCATATGACCATATATTGTTTCTCTTCTCCAGTTCAGCCTTCTTTTACAATGAAAGCCTTTGGAATATATAGGCTCAAGTGAGGAAAACCTCATGGTTCAACTTGCCATCCTATTGGCCTAATCAAAATATCTAATCTTTTCCTTGAGGCTTTGCAAAGCCCAAGGCACAAAATATCTCATAAAATATCTAAAAAAATGCTTAAAATGGGAAATATATTGACTTTGCATCATTTTCCATGTGCAAAAATAGCTAAACGCACATTTGGAAAAAGCAGATTTTAGAGGTTCAAAAATTACAAAAATACTTCAAATTTTCATCAGCAAAAGGTCCCCCGACTTGCCGGAAACATTTGGCAGCCTTCCCGGTGTCGAAACGAGGCTCATGATAACTCGTTGGAAAGCTATGAGTGTCTACTTTTAGGCACAAATGAAATTTCCCCAATCTAATCCTTGAAAGTCCTCCAAATATGCACCTGCATGTAAAAAACCAGAAAATTGCAGTCTGCTGATAGACCGGGCAGAGTGTGCAAAAAGAGAGACTTTTTCGCCGTTTTGAGGGGCCAAATGATCTCCAAATGTTCTGAAAATCGCTGAGGGCATGCTCATGAAATTATGGCATCCAATGATATCATTTTCCTCCCTTGATGAATCCTCAAAATGAAATCACGAATTTAAGAGTTTTTGATCAAAAACTCAAAAATGCCAAAAAAACCAAAAGTTGTCAAAATGGGCCCAAAATTGGTGTGCATGACCCTCAAGGGTCCTTGGCAACATGCTCCGAAACTGAAACCAAAATTTCGAGTGCTGATGTGCCCTTCTTCTTTTTCCGTGCTGGGGGCTTCCCCTTTGCTTCCTTCAGTTTCTCTTGAGTGGCCTTTAGCTTGCGCCGGGCAAACTGATTTAGCTTTTGATAGTGTTGTGTCATCTTCCTTTGCAGCTCCAAGTCTCTGTTTGCCTTCTCAAGCTTCATCTCCAAATGTTTATTGGCTCTTTCTAGCCATGCCTCCTTATTGCTTTCAATTTCTTGCTCAAGTAGTGCAGTGAGGGGAAATGATTGAAGATGGGCTTGTTCTTCTTCCTTTTGCTTTTCCAGGGCTCTTTTAAGCCCTATGGTTCTAGGCCTCTTCCGCCTAGGCTGGTCTTCTTCTTCATCTTCATCAAACTCACCGATGAGCTCCTCTATCCTTACTTGTGCTTTAGCAGCCTCATTCTTGTATTTGATTTCTCGTGCCTCATGGACAGCCATATGGGCACTCATTTGGCTGTTTTGGATTACCAAGAAATGATTGAATTTCCTCGCCCGATGAAGATCATTCTCCAATGCCTCAATTTGCCCTTCTCTATGGATTAGAAGGTTCTCTAGAATGCAGGCCTCATTATCACTGTCATCACTTTGGACTGGGATGACAGCCAATGCACCTCCATGCTCTTGACTTTCTCCTACTTTGCCTTTCCCTTTGCCCTTGAAGGCTAGTCTTGTGCTCTTCCTTCTAGGCAAGTTAGTGAGAGGCTTCTTTGGCGATTTTCTTTTGCTCCAGATAGTTCTTGTTATTTTTGAAGTGACCACCTTGGGCACTTGCCTTCTTGATGTCTTAGGCTTAGCCTTTTCAAGAGAGGAAGGCATAATGGCTTTGCCTTTGTCACCTTGTTTATCACTTTCTTGAAATTGCCTCTCTTCTTGAAACTGCTGTGAAACTTGAGGAGACTGTGCATCAAGATGAAAGTGCCGTGTGTCATGCGGAGACTACTGCTGCCCCTCAACATCATGCTATTCAAACTGCTACCCTTCCACTTGTCCCTGCTGCTCATTACCACTGAGTTGCTGCTGATCAGCACTCTCTTCTTCTTGTTCTTGCTGCTGCTCACCTTTATCAGTATCATCATGCTGCCCTCCTTCACCTTCTTTCAGTTGTTCCTCCTCTTTTTCTACCTGTTCATGTCCCTTTTCTTCCTGCTGTCCACTTCCCTCTTCTTCTTTATGCTCTCTTGACTATCTTGTGGTGAACCTGAGCCTTCTAGGAGTAGGCCTGCTAGAGGAAGGTGAGGGGCGATGAGTAGGCGAGATGGGAGATGTATGGACCAGAGGGATAGAGGAGAAATCCGAGTGACTGATAAAGACATCCCAAGAAACCCCTTTCTTCTCCAGCTGATGAAGAACGATGATTTTGATCAGAGAATGATGGAAGAGAGAAGCTATTTGGTGAGATGGAGGCTTCTTCTGGACTAAGGATGCCATTTTTTCGATGCTCTTGCACAAAAAGTAAGGGAGATTGAGCTGCCTAGTTCTAGTGAAATGCATCAATAGTCGGACATGGTAGGCATAAACTCGGGTAAATCTCCCTTCACAAGTAAAATACTTCATTATGATCTTCATAAGAGGAGCAAAGCTTGCAAGAAGATGAGAGAAAGGAAAAATAGCAGTGCATGTTTCTCTATGCTCGGGCTTGATGAAAGGCTTGTAGTCATCCAAGTCTAGATAGACCTGCTTGAACCATTTCTCGCCAAGATATGGGACTTTGGTGGCTTTAGATACCGACCTCAGGGAAAACTTGAAATGAAGGCCTGCTACTTGGAAATGTTTGCTTTGGAACCTCAAGGCGCATAGGTGTGTCAAGGGCGAGAAACTTTTGACCTCCTATACTCTCTGGCAGAAATCCAAACAACCTACCTCATGAAAATTGAAGAGGATGGATGGATGTGCATTGACCTCCTCAGTAGAAATTGGCTCATATCTCTTGTGTAAACCGCTTCTGCTGTCTTGCCTGGGCGGCATTTTGGGCTAAATATGTTCTTGAAGCATCAAACTGCTTCACTGTCTTTCAAATGCCTTCTTTAAGCTAAAACTCTGTCCACCCACTGTTTTGATAAGGAAACAATGTCTTTGGATGTTTGTGCACAATATCCCTCTCAATACAAAACCTCTGCTCCTTTAAAATGTAGCTTTCTCAACCTTTGATATGTATTTCAGCCAGCAGACCTTTAAGAAGAAAAAACATAGTGAAAAAGGAAGATAGGCTGTCAATTGAATCTGCTGTGTATAGTGACCAAGTCACTCTGCTCTGTGATGTTTGGAGGTTAACAACCTATTTTTGTATCTTTGACCAAGGTAAACTTCTCAACTTCAGAATCCTGCCCTTGTCTTAGTATGCAAATCAATCAACAAGTCCGCACCATATACACAGTCAATTTCACTGTTCATAGAACAAAGGTGGCAGAGCTTTGAAAAGCTTCTAAGGTTTTAACAAAAGCCTGTAGGAGCTTTATCTTTCAAACAATCAAAGCTATATTTCAATATAAAACCCCTATCCCTCTAGAAAACTGCCTTTCCACCTTCTAAATACCAACTTAACAAATAAACTTGAAAAACAAAAACACAGTCAAATTTTACTGTCCACAGGATGAGGTGGCAGATCTTTGAAATGCCTCTGAGGTGTTGGCAGAGGCCTGTAGGAATTTTCAAACAATCAAGGCTTTCTTCAACCAGAATACTGCTCCTTTTTATGCCACTTCACTAATTAATTCAAAAATACGCACATAGTCACCCACAATGACTTTATACAGTCCAAGGCTTTACTGTTTATGAGGTAGGTTAACAGGGCTTATTGTTTTTTGTGATGTAGTAACCAGACCTGTAGCATTCAATAAATAAAACTGTTTTTTAACAAAAACCCTGTTCCCTTATTATACTTCACTGCTCTCCATTGGTTGTCACTCCATCAAACAAATTCACACCATATACACAGTCGAAACAACAAGTCTCTGTGCAGTCAAAAGGCTATTGTGTCATGTGACTAGGTGACCAAGCCTTGCAGTTTTTAATGAACAATCGACCTTTCCAACAAAAACACTGCCCTTTGTAATCCATTCCTCCTTATATCCATTTGACAAAACTTACTGTTTCACCTTGGTAGTGGGGGCGACCTCATGGTTCTTTAAAAAAATACAGCTTGCAAGCATTTGATGTTTCATCAGTCAACAAGAGAATATCATTTCGTTTTGACACCACAGTTTGAACACATGGCCTTCTAACCCTTCATAACACTTAACGTTTTCTTGAAAAACTAAGAGGGGCACATGGAAATACCTCTAAAACACGATGAAAATCATTTTCGTGAGTCGAAATCACCTTGGAGGAAGTTTGAAGGTGTTTTGGAGGCCGAAAATATGCGCGACACTCTTAGGACGAAGAACGCCGCGCAGGTTGTTAGTTGTCGGGTCGATGTCGGGCGCCTGTGACTCACGGCTACAGAAGTGCCGCGCGTGGCTACAAGAGCACTGTGCGCTTCTACAGGAGTGCCGTGCGGCGCAAAAACTATCAGAACCTTGCAAAGTGATTTGAAACTTCGTTTTACCGCTTGAAGACTACAAATGGAGGTTCGATCTTGCTTGGAGAAATTGCAAATGGGTTTGCCACGACTCTTATGTCTTTTGAAATGCAAACAAAATGAAACCCTTCGTTTTAGTCTTGTGAGGGTGTTTAAAGGTTTTGTCCTTTGAAACGATGCCCTAGCTTGCCTTTTGAAACCCGAATGTTTTTTACTATTGGAAAAGAACATGCATGTGTACAAAAGAGCTTAAATATGTATTGACCTCTTTACTTCATAATATATTCAAAAGGCTACCATTTGCTCACTGTGCCTTCACTTTCGAAAGGTATTTAATCTGCTTGCTTTAGGGGCTCAAAACCATCTTGTGCCTGTAGCTGCCTAAAAGCTATTCTCTTATCCAAAATGTGACAGCAGAGTGTTTTGGCTTGTTTCAAAGGGAAAATGCCTACCTTTGTGACAGTAGCATGCATACTTTGCTCTTAATGAGTTCTAGGACCTGAAAAATGTGCCAAGGTCTTTCTTGCATCTTATGAACCTGTATATTTATTTGCAGTGCCCTTTGCTGAAGAAGGAACTGAACTGTCACCTCAATATCTTTTATACTTCTGATTCTTGAATGGCATACCTGTCTTTGTCATTTGAAAATAGGACACTTTCTTCCTTTTGCAATATAAACTAGCATTTTTGCTCTAGGTGTTATGATATAATCTTGTCTGCAGTGTAAATCTAATCAGATGGCAGGTGTTGCTTGGCTGTAGATGCAAAAAATGCAGTTGCTTTCATGTTGAAATGATGACATGCCTGATTATCCTTGCATACTGTTCCAGGGTTTTAAAACTCAAGCCATAACATGTTTATATCTTTGTATTGAGGAGACAAGCATATGAGATGTGGAATGGCTGCTAGAATGAGTCATAGATACCAAGGCTTTTATTAGCCATTTTCCTCCTAATGGAGCTCTAACAGCTGGAGAAACAACCCATGTTGTTCCAGAAGTCACTAACCTTGCTGCATCTGAAGAATGCACTTGTTTTTGTGGTGGAGTGTGGATTGCAACACCGAGACTTGCACTGGCTCTTTGAATGACATCAAGATGGTTTATTTCTGGGGCTGTATACTACTTGCATCATTTTCCTCTATGTATATCTAGAAACCATAGACTATATTCCACAACCCAACAGAAACATAAGAGTACACAGAGGTCCTTTTCACTGAAGTGTCTTCTTGCTCAGCACTGATTTGAGCCATTCATACTAGCACCCCTGCAGAGATTTTTTGCTAAAATAGCTTTGATCAATGGAGTCTCTTCTTGTAGTGTCATGATGATAATGCCTAAAACTTCAATTGATGTTCTTTCTTTGGATATAAGACCTAAAAAACTATGCTTTTTCTTGATTTGAACATTTATGATCTTAGCTCTGCTTTTGATCATCACTTTCCCTTAGAAACTTTTAGTTACTGTTTCACTTTTTTATTAAAAACAAATCTGTCTTACAGTCAGTTTTGCATTTCTTCAAGTCAACATTGGCCATCGCCCTCTACTTGTAGATGAAGGAGGTGCTTTAACCCTCTGCTTATAGATGAAGGAGGTTCTTGGCCATGACAAATTACAAGTCTATTTGACAGTGTTGTCTTTCTTCTACTGTGTTATCATGCTGAATGAAGCTGCAAGATCTTGATGAGTAACTCTTTGTCTTGCAATTGCATCTTAGGCTTATTTTCACATTGAGAAGCAGTTGTCTTCTCATGTGGAGCCAAGAATTTTCTTCTAAGAAGCTGACCTATTTCATGCGCTTGTAAAATCCATAAACAGTGTAAAACACCTAAAATCAGCTTCAGAGTATGGTTTATGCATTGCTGAGACTTAGGGGCATGTAAGTGGTGCGACTTAGAGCTGTGAATAACTTCATTAGCAGAGTGGGAGGTCTGTTATGATTGGTCTATAGCAGATGGAGGTTTTTGGCCCTTTGATGGTTGCCAAGGGTAAAATGCCTTAAAGCGCCACTTCCTAACTTAGGGGAGGTTTTTTGAACAGACTTGGATTGTCCTTTTAGAGCTGACAGGAAGACTTAGTATGGCTGGGGTTAGGTAGGATTTGATAATGGGATTTCAACTTGTCATGGGCGAATTGAAAAGTAAGGAGAGCAAAAAGTTTTATGGGTGTTTTCCCAGCTGGAAAATTTGACAAATTTTAAGATCAACTGTTGGAAAACTAGGTTGTTGAACTAGTCATCACTAACAGGTAAAAAAAAATACTGATGACTAACAGTGGCTCCATTTGGCGAGGGCATCTCCTTTGCAGGAGGTGTCCAGAATTTCAGATCTGTGGCTTATGAAGACCAATGCCTTACCCATTGGCGCAGATTTTCACTTTTCTTTGATGCTACTTCTGAAAGAGACAACATGATTAGCATCGATGATATTTCTACCTACCCCACTATCTTTCCTAACATTTTTTCTTCCTTTTTTGGCGCATTTGAACTAGCAGCCTTTTGACAATGCATATTTTTCTTTTTGCAAAATGAACCTATCTAACTCTACACTTATATCTGCCGGGAGTTCAGATTAAACTGATGAACTCCTTCATTACTCTACCTAAACTAGATCAACTGTCAAGATTAAGCTGTTTGACAGGATTTTGTTCTCTAATCTAAAACATGAAATTTAAAATGATCAAATCAGGGTTAAACAGTCTGATTTGTCATGTATTTGCGGCATGAAAGGACAAACTGCACACAAATATTATTTTGCAAAAAGGAAATCTAGAAAAACGGGGCTAAGATGTACAATGTGTTTTTCATCCCCGCTTCTCTCTTTGGTTCTGTTTTAGGCATGTGGAACCAGTATCTTTTCCTAATCTACTCTCTTTGATAAGTCAATCTTACACAATGTTGACCATATTTTTCACTCACTAACTTATCAGCAAATAAATTTAAACATGTTCAGCTATGATTAGGCTAGATAGCTGAACAAGACATTTGAGTACTAGTAGCGGCATTTAGACTTGCGCGCTTTCCGAAGGACTATTTTTTGGAACATGGGGCTTTACCATTGCTTTTTAGAAATTGCCCTCTTTTTCTACTTTTTACTGTTTTTGTATTTTCTGTTTTTTAACTTTTTCTTCAAACAAACTAAAACTAAAAAGATGCTCACAAGGCTGAGCTTATTTTTCACATGCTGTCTATCTATCCTAATCTAATCTATACACAATAGACATTTGTTTGGTGAACTCTATTTTCCAATGCAACCAGTCAAGTAGATGATCACATGGGGAATTCTGGTTTAGTTTTTTCATGATGCAGAAATAATGAAAAGGCCACTCCCATTTGGTTTGTTTTTGGACAGCAGTGCTTAAGCTTTTTCTCATTCTTGGTAGCAACTTGTTTATGATAGAATCCATTATTCTTTCAGACTTCTCAAGGAAAACAATAAATGGATCTTGGAATAATACCTTATCTAGAGGTTTTGAGATATAGGATTCATTCAAGACTACTCTTTCTTCCACTTGACTATATTTGGGACCCCCTTGGTAAAGCAACTCTTCCCCTTGCTCATGATCACTTGAACTATCAGACTCATCATACATTGCAGTGTAGTTCTCTTGCCAAGCTGATGTGTTTTGATAGGGCGGGTTGAAAACTGTGTGAAGGTCATCAGGATGATGGGCAAGGATACACTTTGACAGTAAATTATCTTGAAAGGATAGTGTGACAACTCTCATTTGTTTATCAACCTCTATTTCTTCATCTGCAATTTGTAACTCAATGGAACTTGGTGGCTGCAAATCTGGAGTTAAGGAAGATTCCATGTCCAAAATGATTTCCTCAACCATTTCAGGAAAAGGCTTCTCATTTACAACATGCTCGAGAATTTCATCATCCTCCTCAACCTCATCATCAAAGCTGAAAAACTGTTGATTTCCAATTATGTGAATGTTATCTCTGATGGACTGAAGTGAAATAGAGCAAAGAGTCCGAGACTCTTCGCTTACTTCTGAACTCTCAAGGCTCTTCTCATCAGTGTAGATGACCTGTAAAGGCTGCTCACTTTTCTCAAGTTTATGAAACTGAGCTTTCTCCCGAAAATAAAAAACTGAGTCTTCTGCAAAGTTAGCTTCTGTTTGGAAATCATAATCATCAACATATTGATCAAACATTGGAGAATCATTAACATAAGTAATGTCACCATCCATGCATATTGGACTAACAGATTTATTTTCTTCAAATTGATTTACAAGTCTATTTTTTGACCTATGATATGCATGATTAACAGGAGAAAGATCAGAGAAGTTTTGGTTATTAGTTTCCGCATCCAGTAATGGAAAATGCATTTCTGATGGTTTGAGAACTTCTTCCTTTTCCATTATCTTCTTGTTTATATCACTTTCATTGTATAAGATAAAAGAATCTAAATTGGAATGAGTGGAATAAATGGGAGTATTGTTTGGCTTATCCCGGTTGCTAACCATGTATTTCATGTGAGTCTCTCGGTATAATCTCCTAGTCTGGTTGAAAACGGGGATGGTAGCAAATGACATATCCATTTGAAGATTACCTTGTATTTTGGCAGACCATGCCCTTGATAGTAGCATTCCGTACTTAGGAGGGATATCGGCCACTACTACATCCATGACTAAGTTTTTCGCTGGTAGTTGTGTTAGAGCAAAATCTAGGTTCTTTATTAGGCCTAAACATTTGACCTGACTTGAGTCAAAGGAATACAGGTTTTTGTAGGGTTGAGTTACTTCTAGTCCCAGGTTTTCCATGACTGCTTTAGGCATGAGGTTATGGGAGGCACCAGAATCTAACATGGCATTATGTAATATCTTGTCCCGTATGTTCAGGCTCACATAGAAAGGAGAAACAGATCCTTCTTGGTATTTACCTTCTATTTTCGGGCCGAATAAGAGCTCGGGTTTGTCGTCAGTTAGATTTAAAGTATCTGCCTCATTCCCTATGTCAAAAACTTTGAAAATTTGAGATCTATACCTATCTACAGTTATTAGCTCAGTAAGGGGTATGGTAATTTTTATTTCGGAAACTTCCCCTTCGAAACTAAAAGGAGTTTGTAGTTTGGGCAGATTTGTTTCAGCTTTTTTGGACATGACCTTTTCTATGCTCTTAATTTGTTGATTTTGGTTTGAGACCTTGTTTGACACAGTCGCCTCGGGAGTCTTTGTGGAGGTACTAGGAGTATCCGAGCTAAGACTTGTTTGAATAGCTTTATCTTTGTTTTGGTAAATTTTCTTGGCCATAATTTTGTTGCTATCCATGGCTTTTTTAAGGATGGTGTCAGAGGTTTTAGCAGTGTCAGGGCTTCTCTTCTTGGAGTGGTCTTGGTTTTTTCTGCTTCTAAGGTTATACTGCCTATGAGCTTCTATAATGGCATTCTGAAAATCTATGGCAGGATCTTCGAGATCTTCATAGTTGGTTTCGTCCTGACTCGGAGAGCATAACTCTTGCTCTTCTGCTGTGAGGTAAACCTTACTCTCGTTATCAGAACCTATGAGGTTCCAATGATTTTCATCAATGGGTTCAGTATCCTTATCCTCTTCATCAACATAATTCTCACTGAAGGATGGTCTGATCTGCTGATCATTTCCTCTTGGTTTATTTTGAGACTGATCTTTTCTAGAGCCTTGTTTCCGGTTTTGAGGGTTTGGTTGGTTGTCCCTAGGAGGCACTTTTTCACTCATTTTTTCCCACATCTTTGTCATGGATTTGATCAGGCCATCTATTCTAGGATCTAGGGAAGGAGATGAAGTGGAGACCTTATCTCTATATGGGAATTTTCCTTCTAATCTAGTCCTGGCTCTTTTTCTGCTAAGTAGGCTTATGTTTTTATGGCTATTTGTTGCATTTCCTCTAGGGTAGGGGGATCCTTGTCTCTCAGATGATATGTCATGTCTGGATCAAAACCCACAGGGAATTTTGCCAAGATTAAACCAAGTGGGGGTTTGAAGTGAGGCGGGAGGGTGTTATACACACTATTGAACCTAGTGCAGTATGCCTAGACACTTTCCCCATTTTCCCGTTTTAGGTTGTTATATTCTGACAGGATTTGAATAGGGTTCCTTCGGATTTCCCACCTATTTCTGAAGATTTGATGTAGTTCTGGGATGTTGTGGATGCTGTTTGGAGTCAAGCTTTTGAACCATGTTTTGGGTTCACCACCCAGGCTTTGGGCGAATATTCTCATTCTGACGGTCTCGTCTTGTACCTCCAGGTATTCATAAGCATCACTCATCCTACTTATATGTTGTTGAGGTGTGGTGGTGTCTTCTCTGGTAAAGTGTGGGATTTTGTCTTGATATTTATTTGGGAGAGGAGCCAAAGGTAGTGGCAACACCAAAGGTGCGTACCAGGCTACCATGATGGGAGCTAATGTATGATGTACAAGATGAGGACTAGTGGGATGAGCTGAGGTGGTTTGAACAGTAGTGGTTTGGACAGGTGTGGCGGATGTACTTGGACTAGTGATCTGGTTTTGAGCAGATCTGGGATGGTATGAGCCAAATTGGTAGAGAAGCTGAAAGTCGGGAGGTGTGGTAGGTGAGGCTTCTCTACTAGGGCTCTGTGGCGGATCTAGGGGCTCAAGATCGTCAAATTTTATCTTACTATGTGACTTGCTTCTAACAAGAGTTTTTGTTGATTCTAAGTCAAAAGAAGAATCTGGTAAGGTAGTAAGATGTTCAGGTACCGATCTTGTTTTACGGATGGACCTATTAGTAGCTAGATTGTCAGTCTCAGAAATTTGCCACAGAATCTTCTCTGGGTCGTCTACTATGATAGGGGGATTTGGTTTGGATGAGATCTGGTGTGGATTCTTCGTGAAGCCAGATTTCGGGTCAAGGGTTTAGAGAGTTGGATATTGGTGAATGTTTTGGATGGATGGCCTCTCTAAAGTTTTACTAAGGTGAAGGATGGTCAAAAAGGATGGACTAGTGGAGTCGCCAGGTGGGTTTTTATGAAAACTATGGTCCACCACCAAAAACTATCAAAGTTGCTTTATGGAAAAAGTTTCAAAAGCAAGCTTTGAGATGGAAAACTTGCAAAGAAGGGTGTTTCACTTGGTTTCTACCGTTTGCTAGGCTGCATGAACTAGCTAATGGTTCTCTTGGCAAGAAGGTTTATGCTTATCTCTTATGTTTAGGTGAGGCTTTTCTAAATCGTTAAGTTATACTTAGATTGTCACAGATTATAGAATTTCCACCCTAAGTTTGAGTCTGGAAGGATGAGTGAGCAGAAAGGTATGGTTTATGAACTTTTGGTTTGAATGGAGTTTTAGGCCTACTGGAGGCTGGTGGAGTCGCCAGGTGGAACTTGGTTGTTTTGAAGCTATGGTCCACCACCAGTAACTAAGGAAAAATCCAATCTAGGAATATTTTGGGGTTTTTCTGAGTTTTTATATGCAACCTATGGTTTATCTAAAGTATTCTAAACTTGTTTCGACACTTTGCTAGGGTGATGAAAAAGGGAGTTTACTCTAAATGATTCTAAAGTCTGATGATTTAAGTTAAAAGTTGAAGGACTAAAGGGTCAATAAAAGTTTTGTAGACTGTCATGTACTCAATAGGTCCCACTGTGATCGCCATTATGTTAGTGAGTGGTGGGATAATTCAATCAGATAGTATTCTCAAAGGTCTCTTAAGGTCTAGGGAATCTAAGTTTGTTTAATACTCAGAGTCCCACCGTGATTTCCATTATGTTAGTGGCGATGAGGTGGCTCACTGGTAAGTATTCTTAAAAATAAGGGACTTATAGAGTTCTAAGGTGTCCTTAGATTGTCACTAACTCAAATTCCCACCGTGATCGCCATTATGTTAGTAGAGCGGTGGGATAAGTCAATCAATAGTAATCTAGAGTTCGGTAAAATAGTAAGGCCTACTGGAGGCTAGTGGAGTCGCCAGGTGGATTTTTAGTTGTTTTGAGATATGTGTGTATGGTCCACCACCAATATTGACAAAAGCCAATCTAAGGGAGTGTTTTGGGATTTTTTGAGTTTTATGTGCCTACGAGGTTTGGAAGAGTTTCCTATAACTGACTCATCATTTTGCTAAGATGGTGAAAGAGCTAGCTTCTACTCTTCAAACAACACTTAATCTTTCTAAGTTTGATTGAGAATTCGAGAATTCTAAGGTGTACTTAGATTGTCACTAACTCGGAAGGTCCCACCGTGATCATTACTATGTCAGTGAGCGGTGGGATAAGTCAATCAGATAGTATTCTTAAGGCTGCTAAAATGTCTAGGGAAACCAAGTTTGTTTATTACTCAGAGTCCCACCGTGATCGCCATTATGTTAGGGTCCTGTGATTTGGCTGATTGGCAAGCCAAATGACAGTGTAACATCAAACCAAGCTTTGGAGCCCAAGGACCTAGCCTTCCTGGACTCAGAGAGGGCTCTCTCTATATGTGTAAGGGATATCTATGTGTTTGCTTATCGTGTTCTGATTTTAGGCTAGTTATGGAGTATGTTTTTTTGGTTTTGGTTTTTTAAGTTGTGAGGGATGAAACTGATCAAAGATATGGAACAGGTAACAAGATGTTAGATTAACTGGGCTATGGGGTCAAAAGGTCAAGAAAGCTATTAGATGACAATACAAGGCTGTTGAAGGGCCGATTTGATTCAAGGTAGAAAGGATCTTTGGGCAAAATGGAGTAAATGGACATCAAGTTTGTGAACGACAAAGGATTTCAAGCATAACTAGTTTAATAGCAGACATAAACATGGTAGGGCAAACCATTAATCATGTGAAATGTAACTATAAGCTAATCAATACATAGAAATAAACATTCAAGCCATGCATAGAAGTATAAGACCCTCTAACTTTGGGAAATGGCTTTCAGACTTTGGGGAAAACACTTAAGGAAGACAAACAACTCAAAACACTATGCCGGAACGCCTAAACACAATACTTCAAGTTATTGGGCACTTTGAACAACAAGATTTGCATAGTTTTAGGCAAAGGGCTAGATTGAAACTAGGCCTCCTTGGTTCAAACAAAATGATAATCAAATCAATCAAAGAGAAGTTTCATGGATGGAACTATAGCTAGCCATAGGTAAGCAGGGTGTACCATAAGTCCTTCTTAGCATGTATAAAACCATGAATGAAACAAGCAACAATATCCTAAATATTTAAAGAGCAGTCAAGAATTCTTTAATGTTACTTAGGAAGAAGAAAACAAAGAGGCTATGAAGAAACAGGAAATTTGAGGTGCCTCCATGGGCATATCTCAAATTTGTTCTCTACTGATCTATAGCAAGCAAAAAATATGTATTCATGAATAAGAACTAGAAGACAAACAACAAAGCAAGAGACACTATACCATTCTACCATGTCATGGAATCCATCAACAATCCTTCATCATTCATCCAAGAACATTCAAGAGGCAATCCAAAAGCATAACACAAGTATTTCTCCCAAAGCTCATATGACCATATATTGCTTCTCTTCTCAAGTTCAGCCTTGTTTACAAATGAGAGTTGGTGGAATAAATAGGCTCAAGTGAGGAAAACCTCATGGTTCAACTTGCATCCTCATTGGCCTAATCAAAATATCTAAACTTGTCCTTGAGGCTTTGCAAAGCCCAAGGCACAAAAATATCTCATAAAATATCTAAAAAATGCTAAAAAATGGAATTTAATTGACTTTGCATAATTTTTCATGTGCAAAAATAGCTAAACGCACATTTGGAAAAAGCAGATTTTAGAGGTTCAAAAATTACAAAAATATTTCAAATTTACATTAGAAAAAGGTCCCCTGACTTGCCGGAAACATTTGGCAGCCTTCCTGATGTCAAAACGAGGCTCATGATAGCTCGTTGGAAATCTATGAGTGTCTACTTTTTGGCACAATTGAAATTTCCCCAATCTGATGCCTGGAAGTCCTTCAAATCTGCACCTGTGTGTAAAAAACCAGAAAATAACAGTCTGCTGATAGACTGGGCAGAGTGTGCAAAATGCGAGCCTTTTTCGCCGTTTTGAGGGGGTAAATGATCTCCAAATGTTCTGAAAATAACTGATGGTGTGCTCATGAAATTATGGCATCCAATGATACCATTCTCCTCCCTTGACGAATCCTCAAAATGAAATGGCGAATTTATGAGTTTTTGACCAAAAACTCAAAAATGCCAAAAAACCAAAAATTGTCAAAATGTGCCCAAAATTGGCCTGCATGACCCTCAAGGGTCCTTGGCAACATGCTCCAAAACTGAAGCCAAAATTTCAAGTGCTGATGTGCCCTTCTTCTCTTTCCATGCCGGGCGCCTCCTTTTTTCTTCCTTTAGTTTCTCTTGAGTGGCCTTTAACTTGCGCTGGGCGAACTAATTTAGCCTTTGATAATGTTTTGTCATCTTCCTTTGGAGCTCCAAGTATCTGTTTTCCTTTTCAAGCTTCATCTCCAAATTTTTATTGGCTCTTTCTAGCCATGCCTCCTTATTGTTTTCAATCTCTTGCTCAAGAAGTGCAGTGAGGGGAGTGGATTGAAAAAGTGCTTGTTCTTCTTCCTTTTGCCTCTCAAGAGCTTTTCTAAGCTCTATGGTTCTAGGCTTCTTTCACCTAGGCTGGTCCTCTTCTTCATCTTCATCAAACTCACCGATGAGCTCCTCCATCCTTACTTGTTCTTTAATAGCCTCATTCTTGTATTTGATTGCTCATGCCTCATGGACAGCCATATGGGCACTCATTTGGCTGTTTTGGATCTCCAAGAAATGATTGAAGTTCCACGCCTGATGAAGATCATTCTCCAATGCCTCAATTTTTCCCTTCTCTATGGATTAGAAGGTTCTCTAGAATGCAGGCCTCATTATCGCTGTCATCACTTTGGACTGGGATGATAGCCAATGCACCTCCATGCTCTTGACTTTCTCCTACTTTGTCTTTCCCTTTTCCCTTGAAGGCTAGTCTTGTGCTCTTCCTTCTAGGCAAATTAGTGAGAGGCTTCTTTGGCGATTTTCTTTTGCTTCGGATAGTTCTTGTTACTTTTGAAGTGACCACCTTGGGAACTTGCATTCTTGATGTCTTGGGCTTAGCCTTTTCAAGAGAGGAAGGCATAATGGCTTTGCCTTTGTCACCTTGTTTATCACTTTCTTGAAATTGCCTCTCTTCTTGAAACTGCTGTGAAACTTGAGGAGATTGTGCATCATGATGAAAGTGTTGTGTGTCATGCGGAGACTGCTGCTGCCCCTCAACATCATGTTGTTCAAAATGCTACCCCTGTTCATTTTGTGGTTCAACCTGTTGTCCTTGATCATTGAGATCATGCTGCTGCTGTGCTTCAATTTTATGCTCACTTTGTGGTTCAAGCTGCTTCTCTAACTGCTATTCAAAATGCTGCCCTTCCACTTGTCCCTATTGCTCATTACCACTGAGTTGCTGCTGGTCAGCACTCTCTTATTCTTTTTCTTGCTGCTGCTCACCTTTATCACTATCATCATGCTACCCTCCTTCACTTTCTTCCAGCTGTTCCTCCTCTTTTTTTGCCTGTTCATGTCCCTTTTCTTCTTGCTGTCCATTTCCCTCTTCTTCTTTATGCTCTCTTGACTGTCTTGTGGTGAACCTAAGCCTTCTAGGAGTAGGCCTGCTAGAGGAAGGTGAGGGGCGATGAGTAGGCGAGATGGGAGATGTATGGACCGGAGGGACAGTGGAGAAATCCGGGTGACTGATAAAGACATCCCAGGGGACCCCTTTCTTCTCCAGCTGATGAAGAATGATGATTTTAATCAGAGAATGATGGAAAAGAGAAACCACTTGCTGTGATGGAGGCTTCTTATGGACAAAGGAGGCCATTTTCTCAATGCTTTTTCATAAGTAGTAAGGGAGATTGAGCTGCTTTGTTCTAGTGAAGTGCATCAACAGCCGAATATGGTAGGAATAAACTCGGGTAAATCTCCCTTCACAAGTAAAATAATTCATTATGATCTTCATAAGAGGAGCATAGCTGGCAAGAAGATGAGAGAAAGGAAAGATAGCAGTGCACGTTTCTCTGTGCTCGGGCTTGATGAAAGGCTTGTAGTCATCCAAGTCTAGATAGGCCTGCTTGAACCATTTTTCGCCAAGGTATGGGATTTTAGTGGCTTTGGATATAGACCTCGGGGAGAACTTGAAATCAAGGCCTGCCACTTGGAAATGTTTTCTTTTGAACCTCAAGGCGCATAAGTGTGTCAAGGGCGAGAAACTTTTGACTTCCTGTACTCTCTAGCAGAAATCCAAACAACCCACCTCATGAAAATTGAAGAGGATGGATGGATGTGCATTGACCTCCTCAGTAGAAATTGGCTCATATCTCTTGTGTAAACCACTTCTGTTGTTTTTCCTGGGCGGCATTTTGGGCTAAATATGCTCTTGAAGCACCAAACTGGCTTACTGTCTTTAAAATGCCTTCTTTAAGCTAAACTCTGTCAACCCACTGTTTTGATAAGGAAACAATGTCTTTGGATGCTTGTGCACAATATCCCTTTCTGATACTAGACCCCTGTTCCTTTAAAATGTGGCTTTCCCAACCTTTGATATGCATTTCAACAAGCAAACCTTTTAAGAAGAAAAAACACAGTGAAATGAAGAGAAAATGACCACTGGCTGTATATATTAAGCAATTTCTCATGATGGTTTGGATAACTCATTTTGTACTTAATTACAAACTTCTCAACTTCAGAATCCTGCCCTTGTCTTAGTATGCAAATCAATCAACAAGTCCGCACCATATACACAGTCAATTTCACTGTTCATAGAACAAAGGTGGCAGAGCTTTGAAAAGCTTCTAAGGTTTTAACAAAAGCCTGTAGGAGCTTTATCTTTCAAACAATCAAAGCTATATTTCAATATAAAACCCCTATCCCTCTAGAAAACTGCCTTTCCACCTTCTAAATACCAACTTAACAAATAAACTTGAAAAACAAAAACACAGTCAAATTTTACTGTCCACAGGATGAGGTGGCAGATCTTTGAAATGCCTCTGAGGTGTTGGCAGAGGCCTGTAGGAATTTTCAAACAATCAAGGCTTTCTTCAACCAGAATACTGCTCCTTTTTATGCCACTTCACTAATTAATTCAAAAATACGCACATAGTCACCCACAATGACTTTATACAGTCCAAGGCTTTACTGTTTATGAGGTAGGTTAACAGGGCTTATTGTTTTTTGTGATGTAGTAACCAGACCTGTAGCATTCAATAAATAAAACTGTTTTTTAACAAAAACCCTGTTCCCTTATTATACTTCACTGCTCTCCATTGGTTGTCACTCCATCAAACAAATTCACACCATATACACAGTCGAAACAACAAGTCTCTGTGCAGTCAAAAGGCTATTGTGTCATGTGACTAGGTGACCAAGCCTTGCAGTTTTTAATGAACAATCGACCTTTCCAACAAAAACACTGCCCTTTGTAATCCATTCCTCCTTATATCCATTTGACAAAACTTACTGTTTCACCTTGGTAGTGGGGGCGACCTCATGGTTCTTTAAAAAAATACAGCTTGCAAGCATTTGATGTTTCATCAGTCAACAAGAGAATATCATTTCGTTTTGACACCACAGTTTGAACACATGGCCTTCTAACCCTTCATAACACTTAACGTTTTCTTGAAAAACTAAGAGGGGCACATGGAAATACCTCTAAAACACGATGAAAATCATTTTCGTGAGTCGAAATCACCTTGGAGGAAGTTTGAAGGTGTTTTGGAGGCCGAAAATATGCGCGACACTCTTAGGACGAAGAACGCCGCGCAGGTTGTTAGTTGTCGGGTCGATGTCGGGCGCCTGTGACTCACGGCTACAGAAGTGCCGCGCGTGGCTACAAGAGCACTGTGCGCTTCTACAGGAGTGCCGTGCGGCGCAAAAACTATCAGAACCTTGCAAAGTGATTTGAAACTTCGTTTTACCGCTTGAAGACTACAAATGGAGGTTCGATCTTGCTTGGAGAAATTGCAAATGGGTTTGCCACGACTCTTATGTCTTTTGAAATGCAAACAAAATGAAACCCTTCGTTTTAGTCTTGTGAGGGCGTTTAAAGGTTTTTTCCTTTGAAACGATGTCCTGGCTTGCCTCTTGAAACCCGAATGTTTTTGACTATTGGCAAAGAACGTGCATGTGTTCAAAAGAGCTTAAATATGTATTGACCTCTTTACTTCATAATATATTCAAAAGGCTACCCTTTGCTCACTGTGCCTTCACTTTTGAAAGGTATTTAATCTTCTTGCTTTAGGGGCTCAAAACCATCTTGTGCCTGTAGCTGCCTAAAAGATATTCTCTTATCCAAAATGTGACAACAGAGTGTTTTGGCTTGTTTCAAAGGGAAAACGCCTACCTTTGTGACAGTAGCATGCATACTTTGCTCTTAATGAGTTCTAGGACCTGAAAAATGTGCCAAGGTATTTCTTGCATCTTATGAACCTGTATATTTATTTGCAGTGCCCTTTGCTGAAGAAGAAACTGAACTGTCACCTCAATATCTTTTATACTTCTGATTCTTGAATGGCATACTTGTCTTTGTCATTTGAAAAGAGGACACTTTCTTCCTTTTGCAATATAAACTAGCACTTTTGCTCTAGGTGTTATGATATAATCTTGTTTGCAGTGTAAATCTAATCAGATGGCAGGTGTTGCTTGGCTGTAGATGCAAAAGATGCAGTTGCTTTCATGTTGAAATGATGACATGCCTGATTAGCCTTGCATACTGTTCCAGGGTTTTAAAACTCAGGCCATAACCTGTTTATATCTTTGTGTTGAGGAGACAAGTATATGAGATGTGGAATGGCTGCTAGAATGATTCGTAGATACCAAGGTTTTTATTAGCCATTTTCCTCCTAATGGAGCTCTAACAGCTAGAGAAACAACCCATGCTGTTCCAGAAGTCACTAACCCTGCTGCATCTGAAGAAGTCACTTGTTTTTGTGGTGGAGTGTGGATTGCAACACCGAGACTTGCACTGGCTCTTTGAATGACATCAAGATGGTTTATTTCTGGGGCTGTATACTACTTGCATCATTTTCCTCTATGTATATCTAGAAACCATAGACTATATTCCACAACCCAACAGAAACATAAGAGTACATAGAGGTCCTTTTCACTGAAGTGTCTTCTTGCTCAGCACTGATTTGAGCCATTCATACTAGCACCCCTGCAGAGATGTTTTGTTAAAATAGCTTTGATCAATGGAGTCTCTTCTTGTAGTGTCATGATGATAATGCCTGAAACTTCAATTGATGTTCTTTCTTTGGATATAAGACCTAAAAACTCTGCTTTTGATCATCACTTTCCCTTAGAAACTTTTAGTTACTGTTTCACTTGTTTATTAAAAACAAATCTGTCTTACAGTCAGTTTTGCATTTCTTCAAGTCAACATCGGCCATCGCCCTCTACTTGTAGATGAAGGAGGCGCTTTAACCCTCTGCTTATAGATGAAGGAGGTTCTTGGCCATGACAAATTACAAGTCTGTTTGACAGTGTTGTCTTTCTTCTACTGTGTTATCATGCTGAATGAAGCTGCAAGATCTTGATGAGTAACTCTTTGTCCTGCAATTGCATCTTAGGCTTATGTTCACATTGTGAAGCAACTGTCTTCTCATGTGGAGCCAAGAATTTTCTTCTGAGAAGCTGACATGTTTCCTGCGCTTGTAGAATCCATAAACAGTGTAAAACACCTAAAATCAACTTGAGACTGTGGTTTGTGCATTGCTGAGACTTAGGGGCATGTAAGTGGCACGACTTAGAGCTGTGACTAACTTCATTAGCAGAGTGGGAGGTTTGTTATGATTGGTCTGTAGCAGATGGAGGTTTTTTGGCCTTTTGATGGTTGCCAAGGGTAAAATGCCTTAAAGTGCCACTTCCTAGCTTAGGGGAGGTTTTTTGAACAGACTTGGATTGTCCTTTTAGAGCTGACAGGCAGACTTAGTATGGCTGAGGTTAGGTAGGATTTGATAATGGGATTTCAACTTGTCATGGGCGAACTGAGAGGTAAGAGGGAAAAAATTTTATGGGTGTTTTCCCAGCTGGCAAATATGACAAATTTTGGATCAGCTGCTAGAAAACTTAGCTGTTAGAACTAGTCATCACCAACGAGGGTAAAAAATACGATGAATAACAATAAGGACCCAAATGGGAAACACAGATGTAGGGTAATGTCGAGTTCCACAAGGCCACCATAGAAGATTTTGATGCAGATCCATGCAAGGTCTCGATCATAGAATTAGGAGGGGAACGTACAATTGCAGGACCTCCAATACATAAGGTGGATGGTACGAAACCACTAAAATCATGAAGCACTAACATGAATACGACATTACAACTCAAGCGGGTTACAATTGGGAACTGCTGGGATGAGGGGACAGTAGGTGAGATTGTGGAACTGATCATGGAGTATCAAGACGTATGTCCAGCCAAGTTTTCAGGGCCTAAGGAGATCATGCAGGACATAGGTGGTATGCATGTCACTCTCAACTCATATGCGTGGCCGATAAAACAACGGCCTTATCATACGCAGAAGGTGAGGGAGAAGATCGATAATACGCTCATCAAACGAGTCACATGGGTAAAGCCTAAGACTACGAAGCTACTGCGCTTGATCCTGGGACATATGGGCTACTACAAAAAATATAGTCAGGGATATGTACTGATCACTACACTTTTGAAAACACTACTTAAGAAAGATGTTTCACTCAATTGGGCTGACGCATGCCAAAAGAGCTTTGAGCTACTCAGGAAAAAGATGGTCTCTGCACCTATTCTAACTTCCCCTGATTGGGAAATGATATTCCATGAGGATACTTTAGGAATTTCCCAAGAAGTGGGCCGTACGTAGCTTGGCACCAGAGACAGTAATCACCTAAAAGCAATGTGCTAGTTGGACAATCTCGGGTGCAGAGCACGATTATGCCACCATAGAGAAGGAAGGGTTGGCCCTGACCTATGCACTACAGAATTATCAACACGATATGTTAGGAGATCACTGTAAGATGATTATAGGTCATTCAGTTTTAGAGTGCCTGGGGAATAATTCTGTGTTGGGGGGGGAAAGTATGTAGGTGGCTACTGTTTCAAGACTACGGTGTTGAAATCATCGTCAAGCTAGGAAAGTTAAGTATGGAGCAGGATCACTTTTACCACATTAATATTCGCGAGGGGCCCACTAGCTGGAAGAAATGATTTCCTAATGCGCAGCTATTCGCCAGTAAGGTTGTGGATGCACGCTTCACTGAGATCTCTCCATTTCTTACCACATGCATGGCACCTACCAGATATTCAGTACACCAAAAGAAGGAGTTGGATCACTGAGTGGCGGACTTTACCATTATCGCAACTCATGAAGTACTACATAGAGATGGATTGGAGCATGTAAACTACAATCTCTTGGTAGAGGCCCATGGAGGCATAGCAGGGGGTCACTACGCAGGAAAGATGACGACACAAGAGATCTTGAAGGCTGAGCTATGGCAACACAGAATTTCAGTTGGAAGGAATCACATCAAAATGAAGCTGTTGTGCTACAAACACAGGAGTGTTTCTTAGAGTGTAGGGGTGTGCTGGGATCGCAGGGGTATGTTGATCACACCCCGGATGCAAAAACTAGCCGTTGAAAAAGTCAAATCGGGTAAAAAGAAAAAATTACTGTTGGATGGAGCGGGCGGCTAAAATTTAATGCGAATAGTTTGGGAGATTTTTTACCGTTTACTTGATGTTAAGTCCCGCACGAAGTCTACCCTAACATTGGGATATCACCAAGGCTATAAAATAGGTGAGATAGATCAGACACGGGTTCCGTATTTCTCGAATAGTTTGTACATAGACTGGTTTTCCTGGATGTTGTGTTGTAAACAATTTTGTGCCTCTAGCATCTCTTTTATGTCTGAGTAGCCTACCCCCTCTGACAGTAGCAATCATGAGTTCATATTTCGTGCCAGAATGATGGCCATGAACGCTGCTGAACTCTCAGAGCCAGTGACCTCGGTGGAACAAGACACTGAGGAAGTGGTGGAGGTCGAATCCAAAGTCGAAGAGATCCTATCCACACCCATCCATACCACCAGGAAAGGAAAAGAAAAAGCACAGGGCTTAGACGAGCCCTTGAAACCTAAAAAATGGGCTGCAGGGAAGCCCCGTACTTCCCCGCAAAACGTGAAATCCCTGCGGGCTACCCCAGAGGAGGCCCAACCCACCAAGCCGATCAACTAGCTGCCCCCCTTCATTCGACCACATGGGACATCAATGCGCACACCAAAGAACCTTGATGGCTTGATCACCTACCTACAGATGTCACTGAACCAGGGGGAGGTTCCCATCATAGGTGAACCTTTTGGATGCCTTCATGAAGTTAAGTTCGACGATCATGATTTGGCCAACTTTGAGGCCTTCCCTGAGCTAGCACCTGAGTTATACCTTGATATATTTCACGGTGCCAATGGAGTCAAGGTTGACCCCCAACGCTGGGTACGTTGTTTGGCTGGGTCCGAGCTCCTAAATCTACTCAGGATCCCCCACTTTGGACACTACAATGTCACGGACTGGCTCACACGACAATTGATCAGGCTAATTCATGATGGATGCCTATGGATCCAAGACAGGATCCCCATTAATGCTACTCTCGTGCATTGGATTAGTGGTCTCCCCATGAGCGAACCGAACCCCCTGGAGCATGTGGGTAAGAAATATGAGGGGGAGACTACTGTGTTCATGCGCCAAAAGTATCATGTGTAACGCAATACTCGAGGGCTTATCATCAAGACCATCAGTGACCAAGTTACGTAGTTGGGCACCATGCTGTTGGCATTTAAAATGATGAGGAAGTGTCAGGTCACCTCCATTCCAGCTTACGTAATCTAGTTAGCCAGCCAATGCGGGAAAGGGGTATGTTTTAACTAGGCACAGTATTTGTGTGATAAGTTTCTAACTAATGTTCATGAGTCCCAGGAGTAGGGCCATGCCTTTTGTTACTCTTGGTTATTGTTCCTTATAACATTGGTTGCCTAGGAAGCTCCTGCGGAGTTAGTCCTCCCTGATATTACCCCAGATATGTGCGAAGGGCCTCGCTATGCACACTTATGGGTTTCCACAGATGTGCAACGACTAAAGGAAAACCAGGTGTTCTGGGTCCTCTTTCAGATTAGCGTGGCCGCAGTTATTAACTCCCAACCATGGTTGTCCCTTGCCATGTACGATAAATACAAAGGCATTGCTACATTTTAGGTCACTCTACACAATGTTCAGATTAGAGCGCACAAGGAGAAAGCCTGGAATTCGCTTCATTATATCGTGATGGATGAACAAATCGACAACATCATTGCGCTCTGGCCCCGTAACTGGAAAATCGGCTTCAAAATTGGTGCAAAGGGCATTGGAGGCACCAACACATCCTAAGTCACTTCCCCTGTCATCATCCCAGATATCAGAGGTACGCCCAAGAGTACCAGACAAGACACCGGTGTGGCCACCCAAAAGGATGTGCAGCAGCAGAAGGACGTCGAGGCGGAGACCCAGACGGATTCACAGACCGGCTTGGGTATAGAAGTTCTAGTTGTAGGTGGACCTACCTCCCTCCATGACACGAAGCGAACAAGTGAGCCTGTTAGAACACCATGAAAAAAGCAGTGATCTTAGCGAGCGGAACGAGACAAAACAGTCACGTTGATTGATGGAGACCTGGAACAAATCACTAATGCAGTCATTCTGGCGACGAAGGATAGATGGGCCACCTTAGAAGAGCAGCAGCGAGCCATGGTCGACACAATTAAAGATGAGTTGCGCACGCTACAATTAAAGACAAACACATTGTAGATTAGTGCGACCCCGATATGCCCACCATCCTCCACCAGTAGTGTAGCACTAGTTACAAATGACAGCCGCCTCTGTTCTCTCCTTGGCGCAACTCTAGTGCTTAGTCCACCTGACCTGGGACTCCAAGTCCAGGCTAGTAGAGAAGTCCAGCTGAACTTAGCTAGGTTCCCTCATGAGGCCTTATAGGGTCAACACACTACTGTATTTCAGGAAATCTACCATCGAGACCAACAAGTGCACCAACATCTCAGCGTAGCTGAGCAAAAAATCAATGCAAATAATGATGAGGTGTGCCTCACCATCGCGAAGCACACAGAGCTCGAAGACACAATTCATCGACTGTGTGCAGATGTTCCCGGAGATATCCCGTTCTCTACCACCCCTCAAGAAAAAGTAGAAAGACTGGTCACAACACTCAAGGCCTCCCAGGATGAAATTCAGGTTGTCAAGACACACATGGAGCAGCAAATCGCAAATCTGCAGGCTAAGTTACAACCCGAAACACCTCCGGAGGTCCAGGCCCAGCGAATTGTGTTGGTCACCACGGCTACGAATGTCATCATAGGGTAGATCACGTAGGGAGCCCAACTACTGTAGACCGCCATGTATCTATGGACTAAGTTCCAACGTGATCCAATCTTGCGAGGGATAAACCAGGACTTGCAACAAAAAGAAGAAGAGTTCGAGACAATCGAAGCCACCTTGCCCACTTTGGTGCCTGCTCAGCGCTTGCAATGATTGCGCACTAGCCAAGTGCTCCAAGAAGATATTGATGACCTTCGACAAAAGAAGAAGATCCATGGTGACCAATTGAAGCTGTGGGCTGACGAAGCCCTCAAAATTTCATAGGATGCGGATGTTGCTATCATGTAGCTAAACCAAACTTTGGAAAGTGTCACCACCACGACTGAAGGACTGCTGTCAGAGAAGTTGGTCAACATCTCATAGAATGCAACTATCGAAAGTGAAGGCATGCTACCTCCATTAGCTGAGGTGATCATAGTATTGCAAGTGCAGGTTGAAGCCCCACCGACATAGTGACTCAGGACGAGTCACAAGATTGTGTTGGGGGACTGTTGGAGTAGGGTCTCCCAAAGGCTATGCATTTTGTCCATTTTTTTATAATTTTGTATTTTTTAGTCTAACGCAGGGGTTTTGGGGTGGGTCAAATCCCCTAACGCATTGTAAATGGATCAAGGGTAGACCAAGAGTCTGCAAACCACAGTTTGTGGACTGTTGGATGCGTAGGCTAAATCACCATAAATAGATGAACCTTTTTTGAGTCATAAGTAGCAATGAATAGAGATTGATTGAAATTATGGATTGGTAGATCTGTGGTAGTGTTTTTTTGGTTAAGACCCCTACTAGCTGTGTGCGTGGAGATGCTCTGTCCTGTTATGTGTGGACCCTACTAGCTGTCTGCGCAGGTGGTAATTTGGGAATGTAAGAGGATTTTGGGTAATGATATATATGTGCAGAAGTATTGTGGATATCTGATGTTATCTGAATATGTTCTGTTATGGTTGATGTGAACTTGAGTTATATGGTTATGTATCTGTTAGTAGCTGCGAACCATCTGTGTTTATGGTACATGTATCTATGATCTATTAATTTGCTGCGATTATGTTGTTTTGTGATTATAGCTGATAGTATGCATGTGGATGTGAACCTGTTAATTAGATCTGATAAGTTGTCTTCTGCTTAATTATTGAGACTCCTGCGAACAGCCTCTTGCTGTATAGATCTGATAGTTTCAGACCAGCTTGACTTACTTGCTCTCTCCGAGGGTGCGGAAACCTGGTTCCAGCACCCTCCCATACTGCTTCGGGTGAGACTTTGGCCTGCGCAAGTAGGTCACTGCCGAAAGGGCCAGTATTATAGGGGTTTGTTGGCAAACCTTAACCTCCGAACCTGGGTCAGGACCCCTCGATCCAAAGTTGCGTGTATACGCGACTTCCCTTCATTAAACCTGTGTATACATTGTGAAATATTACCTTTATCATTTCTATGATATTGACTCAAATTCCTTTTTCTGTCACATATGAGCTAACCTGTAGAAACATCATTTTTATATCTTTAACAAATATTTTTCTATAAAAAAGGCAACTCATTGAGTAGGTTTCCATCAAGGAAAACATAACAACATATGACATCATAATGCCAAAAATATACCCCTTTGGATTTGATGGCAACCATGAGGTGTTTGATCACCACAACTTGAAGATACCTGATAGACACATCAATCATAAGCATTATTCAAATACCATGATAATAATTCTCCCCCCCTTTGACATCAAGAGAAAAGGTCGAACTGATACAAGAATGTCAAGATCTACGTTGTACTATACAGATCATACTCTGCTGAACACGTGTTGAAGCTTAAAAACATATTTGCAAGACTCTAGAACCTTTCCTATCACCAACGATG
Organism: Pinus albicaulis; assembly: GCA_034641835.2. Taxonomy (NCBI): domain Eukaryota; kingdom Viridiplantae; phylum Streptophyta; class Pinopsida; order Pinales; family Pinaceae; genus Pinus; species Pinus albicaulis. The sequence goes on along the minus strand of CM076584.1, from coordinate 1,357,243,545 downwards.
CATACATACATTAATTACCCAACCAAGTGGAGCTACATATTTGAATCAACTACCCAACCAAGTGGGTTTACATTCTTGTATTAAGCCACGGAACTAAGAGGGTTCACAATTTTGAAAATTCCACACATGACTGAATATGGCAATTTATACATCATAAATATTAAGATGAGCCTTACATCAAATTTCAGATATGACTCTTATAGCCAAGAACAAAGGACCTCATGAGAGATATTATAATTCAGTAAACAACATAATGCCAACACTGCATTATTCTCAGCAATGCTAATGCTCCCCCTCAATCCGTGCATCTTGAACAATTTCAACAACCAATTCATCAAATCATATTCATCAAGAAAATAAATGTCAAGGATATGAAATGTAAGTTGAAAAATCAGAATTGGAGATTGTACCCATCAACACCTGAGCAACATTTCCAAACCAAATATAATACAAACTGTTATGAAGGCTAACCCATATATTTTATGACAACAAGATCCATACGTGATTGTATAGAGAGAAACTCGTGTATATACCTGACTAGGCTTCATAAAACCTGCATACTGAATTTAATCTTTTGAAATCAAATAGATTTGGTACGAGACGTAGAGACAAATATTAGCTTCTATCTGAGATATTCAGATGCTTCCCTGGGAAGAGGTTTAGTAAATATGTCAGCAACTTCTTGTTTGGAGGGAACATATTCCAATTTATCCTTTTTCTCAAGCAATTGTTCTCGTAAAAAATGATATTTGATAGGAATTTTCTTGGTTTTGGAATGCATAATATGATTTTTTGAGATACATATGGCACTTGTATTATCGCACAAGATAGAGATGGGAGGAGAACATTTAATTTGAATATCTTTCAATGTTTACATCATTCAAAGAAGTTTTGTGCAACATGATGCAACAACCACATATTCTTCTTCTGATGTCGATAAGGAAATGGAACTTCTTTTATTTTTGAACCGAGATACTAATCGGGGCACCATAAAAAATGCACCACCACTAGTGCTTTTCTGATCATCAAAATTTCCAGCCCATTCTGCATCTCCGTAAGCATGAAGAGTAAGATATAAATTCTTGGGATAACATATACCAAAATCTTGAGTTCCTTGTAGTTATTTGAATATTATTTTTACGACCTGAAGATGTGACTCTTTTGGATTGGCTTGGAATCGTCCAACAATCCCAACTTCATGCATGATATCTGGTCTACTCCCTATTATATAGAACAAGCTTCCAATCATAGATCTATACTCTGGTTTGTTTAACATGGGAGAATCATCATGAGAACTGAGGTTACATCCAGTCACCATTGGAGTGCTCATAGGCTTGTAATCCTCCATGCCATACTTCTTCAGGATCTTCTTGAGATATTTTTCTTTTGAGATAAAGATGCCATATTTTTCATGTTGTACTTGTAAACTAAGAAAATATGTTAGTTCCCCAAGTAAAGACATCTCAAACTATTTTTGCATAACATGAGAAAATTTATGACGCATGGATTCTTCATTACTCCCAAAAATTATGTCATCAACATAAACAACATTAATCAACAATTTATCATCCTCAATTTTTGTGTATAAGTTATGTTGGCTCCTTGCGATTTGCTAGATTGGCAAGAACAAACACTACAAGGGGGCACATCAGAACCACTTTGGAATCCTAGGACCTATCCTTCCTGGATTCAAAGAGGGATATCTCTATTTAGGGGTTTAATTAATATATCTTTGTGCTCTTTGTTTAATATTTTAGGCTAGCTATTAAGTTCTAAGGACTTGTTGATTTTGGTTGGATTAAATGATAGATTGGAAGATCAACGGTGTGACTGATTGAGAGAATGTTTTAGCTGAGCAAATAGACTGTGATAAGACATAAATTCATTGGGAAATGGAGTCATAGAAGGATTTAATTTTTCATCAACTCTGCAAGGGATTTCATAGGGCAAGCTAACTATATCAAATGGATTCTTTAGATTAGGTCATGATATGAAACATTAATAAGTTATGAAGGAAGCAAAGATATAATCAGTCAAAAATCTTCTAGCTCTACTTAAACAATAAAAGACTTTCAAAGTAACTGTTTGGAGAAAGTCAAAGGGTAGGACAAACCATAATCCTCTTTGGACAAGCTTTAATAAACAAACTTCTAAGACAACAATTCAGTAATTCAAGAACTACTTTCAGACAAAGAAAACATATAAGATGAGCAGTAAGAGTGGTCTAAGATAAAAAAAAAACAATTCTAATATGCTTTTAACAAACTCTTAAAATACTCTTCGAACCAACATTTCAAGGCAGTCAAACGGGCAGGGCATACCATAAACCTCACTGGTTTGGACTCTAATAAGTATACTTCAAAGAAAGGTCCTGAAAACAATAACTCAAGTCTTACTCAAAGGAACATGGGTTCACCATAATTTCCTTGGTTTCACTCTATTGAATCATTCCCAAGACAACAAGCTAAGTATAACTAGAAGGCAATTAAGAATCTTCCAATCAAACCTATGCAGAAGAAAACATGAACATAAAGAATACAAATAGAAATAGGGTGCTGAAATAGCAGATCCTAATCTAAAACTTCTGTGTCTTTATCAGAGAAAGATGAACATAATGGAAAACATAAGAAGAAACAATAATAATTACGAAAAATTCACCATTGATATAGCTCAAGGATCCAGTGAACATGCTTGTATTATTGATGATCAAACTAGTTACGATACTCCAGGCACAACAGCTCTATGCAACTCAAAGTTTTCTTCAATTTAGTGTAGCATTCCTCAATTAGCTCAGCAGCAGAAACCAATCCAAAAACCATCAAGTAACCAACATTTAAAATGAGGCTCATACGCAATATTTATATGCAAAACGAGGAGGTGGTGCTAAGCTAGGGTATTTAAATGTTTTTTATTACAGAGTTAATGATTTATGACCTTTGAGACAATGCAAGGCCCAAGGCAAAAACATATGAAAGAGTTACTCTAAATAATAACTTCCGTCTTAATTTCTAAGTTATTTAAGCTGAAATATTTGAATTTTAAGGCTTTGTAATAACTTTTGTAATAACTGTTGAGCTACTTTAAAATATCTCTGACTGAGCAATATCTGTCTGATGCCTTTATGGAAAGAAATAATTCTTGCAGATGTCAAATTTTTCTTTGGAGAAGTAATTTCTCCTTTGTTGAGTAATTCAAATTTAGCTTTAGGTAATCTGTCTTTATTTTAGTCATCAATCTTCTATATTAGGCCTTTAACCTTCATTTAACTTTAATATTATGCATCACTGTCTTTTATCCTTTGTCCTACTTAATGATAATTTTGTCCATCTATCCTTCATCTTTAAGCCTTGAAATTTTATATTAAATCACTATTTTAAAGGGGCTAATCCTCTATTTTATGCTTTAATCTGAAACTAGCGCTTTTACTCTTTTGTTCTTCATTTTACTCTTTATTTCTCTGACAGTATCTGTTCTCTGTATGCATGCAGGGTTTCTTCATGGCAGAAGGGTTTATAACCCATCGATGATCATGATACATCTATGGGTTAATTCTTTGGTGTAGATCCTCGACATTTTTAATATGTTTTCTCTCTGAGCATTTTGGCCGCCATTAAAGCTGCAAAAATAAACAAAAATTAATTTAAAACCTGCGGGATGGGGATTAAATTGCATTTCTGGGATTTTTGGCTTATCGGAAGGCGTTTACAGTGGAGAAAGCAACGTAGGGGCGAGGTTCCGAAGGCGGAACCAAGATGAATTTTGAATGGAGGTGGGAAGAGGAGGAAGGCAGTTTTTTGCAAAACCACTGGCAGTTTTCGCGCAGGGTATGGGTGGTAAGTGGTATTGGGTGATAGGCGCACGATACCACTCAGTGATCGTCATGTGGCAGGGTGAATACCACCCATTTCACATGCGGTGGGGTGTTAATATTTGGAGCAAGAATCCGCGCGATATGTGTTTCTGATCGTCAGATCTCGATGAGTGAGATGGATGGTGCGGATGGAGCCCGAGGATGGGGAGCAGATTTCATAGAGGGAAGGTGGAGTACAGGTGGCAGACGGTGGTTGGGGTGCAGAGATTAGAGTGGAAAGTGGGGCCGATGAGTGACGTAAGCAAGTTTGTTGGGTAGCAGGGAACGGTTTAGGAGATGGGACGAGGGATGCTGAAAATAGGGCCATTGGATCAGGGCTTATGATCCGAGATCAATGGTCGAGAGAAGACCCAAAATAAAATGGAGCAGCGGGATTTTATACAAGGCACAGGGTTTAAAAAATAAAAAAGGGGTGGGGTAAGGTCAAGGGATAAACGGGTTAGAAGATAAAGGAGAAATGGTCCCGTGGGGGTAGAGGGGACCATGGGTCAGAAAGGAAAGGGGGCTTATGGGAATAGTGATAGGTTATGGTTTAGGGTCACATGGGTAAAAGGAGCTGGGGTTTAAGGCCAAAAAAGGGCTTAAGGCTTATATGTAAAAAAGTAGGTTTTTCACATAAAAACAAAGTTTTTATGGGTTTTTAAGTGTTCCGATAGGGTTTAAAGTTTAGGATAAATGATGTAAAAGGGGTTTTTTACATTGTTTCAAGGGTTATTACGAGAAAATGATGAATGAGGGGGGATTTTTGAGGGTTTTAGACGAGGAAAATAGATAAAAATGAGGGTGTAGTTAAGGTGATGAATAAGGGAAATAGGCCTAGAGAATGGAGTTTCTTTTTAGAGCAACAGGGTGAACATTTGATGAGGCATGAAGATAGGAAGGCTTAGTGTGAAATAGTCATTTTTAGGATTATGAAGGCAATGAGGCCTCTAAATATAGCTGATGGGCAAATAATGCTATATTTAGGTGCTTGTAGGACATCCACAGTCATATAGTGAAATCTGTAGAATACAGGAGGATAACAGTGGCTCCAGCTGGGGAGGGCAGCTCCTTTAGGACGTGTCAAGAACCTCAGAAGATAAATCTCTGGAAGAAGTAGATCAATGCCTTGTTTTTCACCTTGACAGACCTCCTTTATCTTGATGATTTGCTTCTTTGAAGAAGTGATCTACAGTATCCGAATCATAACATGATTAATTTCAACTCAACTTCTAGCTACCCATCACACTAGTTCTAACATTTTTCTTCTTCTTTGAGTGCATTTGGACTAGAAACTCTTTGACATTTTTATTTTTTAAAATAGAAATAAAATATCTATACCTATCCTTATTTCTTCCAAGAGTTTAGATTAAGTTGTTGAACTGTTTTATTTTCTACCTAAACTACCTGGATGCCAAGATCAAACTGTTTGGCAGCCTTTATTCTCTAATCTAAAATAGAAAATTGAAAACATAACCAAATCAGGATTAGACAGTCTGATTTGTTATGAGCAGTGATACTTTGTACAAATTTTCATATAGAATTTATTTTGTAGAACTTTCAACACAAAAACTTGGAGGGCTGAAATTTGGAATTTTATTTTTTTATCCCTCTCTTCTTTCTTGGTTCAGATTTTGAGCTTTGGAACCATTTTGTAACCTAATCTAGTCTATTGACAAGCCAAGTTTAGAAATTTTGGAAAATATTCCTTCACTAACCTATCAATAGAAATTTAAAACATGGTTTAAATAAGGATTAGACAATCTGATTAACTATGGTTGTGGCATTTGGAACAAGCTGCACAAAATCATTATTTGCATAAAAAGTAAATCTAGAAAGATAAGGCTATGATTTATCATTAATAATGCATCCTTATCTATCTCTTTGGTTCTGTTTTGAGCATGTTGAACCAACATCTTTTCATTCTCCCAATCTATTCTTTTTTACAAGTCAAGTCTGAAATAATCTTGACAATCATTGTTTCTACTAACTTATCAACATAAATTTAAAGCATGTTCAGCCATGATTAGGCTAGATGACTGAACAAGGTATCATTTTGAATTAGCAGTGGCATTTAGACTTGCACACTTTCAGAAGTACTCTTTTTTAGGTATGGGGATGTACCTTTTCTTTTTCTTTGTTTTTCTATTTTTATACTTATCTTTCCTCTGATTTTTTATTTAAACAATGTTATATATAGTGGATAAAGCTTTAAACTTGACATTATTAATGGAAATAATGTTTGAGCATCCTGCCATTGATAGGACCTCCAAAAAGTTCTGTTCCATCCATTTCCTTTAAGAAAAATGCATTATTGCCTTTGGCAGAATGGATAATATAGGGACCTTTCCACAGATTTTCAAACTTACCATGTTTTCCTTTGTCTTCTCTCCTATAATCCAATTTGAGAACTTTGTCACCAATGTTGAAGTCATTAGCTTTCTTCCTTCTGTCAAACAACTTCTTGATGTTTTCTTTCACTTGCTATTTTCTATTATAGAATTCCTCTCTTGTTTGTTACAACTGTATGGTCTGATTTATCCTTCTTATTATGTCATCTTCTTCAGATTGTACCTCCTGGATCAGCTTCATGACTGGCACTCCTAGGCTTGTTGGAAAAATTACATATGCTCTATAAACTAGCTGATAGGGAGACATTCCAATGGATTTCTTGCATGTTAACCTGTCAGCCCATAATGCATGTACTAGCTTATTGTGCCATGACTTTTGATTTCCCTCTGGAAACTTCTTGATCATGTTTATTAGAATTTTGTTTGAGGATTCTTCCAACCCATTACCTTGAGGGTAATAAGCTATGGAATGACCCAATGTGATCTGATATTTGTGGCAAAAGTCCACCATCCTTTTGGATCTAAAGGAAAATGCATTGTCAGTGATAATCTTTCTAGGAAATCCAAATCTAGACAAAATATGGTTTTCAAGGAATTTAATGATGACTAGATCAGTGGCAGTTCTAGATGGGATGGCCTCTATCCATTTTGTAAAGTAATCAGTTGCTGTGAGGATCCATTTATGTTGGGAAGATGAAGAAGGATGGATTTCCCCATTGAAGTTTAGGCCCCACTGTTGAAAAGGAGCTTCAACAGAGATAGGATGCAAAGGTAAGGGTAAGAGTTTTCTTTTTCCTTCAAAGATTTGACACTGGTGGCAGACAACTACCAATTTATGAATATCTTGGAAGAGGGTGTGCCAATAGTAACCAACTCTAAGGATTTTGTTTACAGTTTTCTTCTAATAGAGGTGGCCTCCACATTCCCCTTCATGAAACTCATGTTTGATCTTCTCTACATCATTCTCAGGCAAACATTTAAGCAATATACCACTAGAATTTTTCTAATATAACCATTTATCTATAATTTAGTAATTTATAACTTTTAACTTTAGAAATCTTGCTTTTGTCTTTGATAAACCAAGAGGAACATTAAGATAAAAAAGCACATACAGAATATCAACATACCAAAGTAAATTTAGCAATACTTCTTAAACAAGAGGGGTTGTACATTCTTCTTTCTCTTCTAAAACATCAATCATGTTCATATCTAAGGCTTTGAGGTTTGATTCAGCCATAAGTTTTGCAAGTCCTTGTCCCTTTATCAGTTTAGTGGGCCTAATTTCCAAGTCATATTCCAATATCACAACAATCCACTTACCTCTTTTTCCATTAGGATCTTGTGTCAAAATGTCTTTGACAACTATGTGTGGGACAAATGCAATGATGTGCGAGTGTAAAATGTAAACCCTGAAGTCTTTCAAGGCTTTGATTAAGGAAAATGCATGTTTTTCCATTATTTTGTATTTAAGAGGAGCATCTCTTAAAGCCTTGCTAAAAAATGCAATAGGCTGCTCTTGTCCCTTTATGTTTTTCTGAAGTAGGACAACAACAACTGTATGTTCTGATGGAAAGGAGAAAATGAAGAAATCTTTTTTGAAATCAAGGCTAATGAGAACTGGTGTTTGAGTGAGAGTTTTTTTAACCAATTCAAAGGATTGCTTTGCTTCAATGGTCCATTTAACTCCTGCTTCCATTTTTAGCATGTTTTTTATGTTTCTAATGAGTTCAGTTAGGTTTGGTATGAACCTTCTTAAGAAATTAATATTTCCAATGAAAGATTTTAGTTCTTTGATGTTTCTAGGATGGATGGTTTTCAATATGCCTTCAATCATTTTTCGGTCTATTTTTATTCCCTCTTTAGATATAATGTGGCCTAGAATTTTACCTTCTTGGAGGCTAAATAAAGTTTTCTTGGGGTTTAATGATAGGCCATACTTTCTGCATTTATCAAAGAATTTTCTTAAGTGAGAAAGGTGTTCTTCATCTGTTTTGGAATAAACAGTGATGTCATATAAATATATCACAATGAATAAGCCTATCTCTTCTGAAAAAGCAATATCCAAGGCTCTTTGGAATGTGGCACCAACATTCATTAAACCAAAGGGAATTTTCACATACATGAAAGTGCCCCAAGGTGTAGTGAAAGATGTTTTAAGTTGATCATCAGGATGTACCATCACTTGGTTATAACCTGAAAAGCCATCTAGCAAAGAAATTATTTTAGAACCTACTACCCTTTGTAAAATATGATCGATTTTGGGCAAGCAGTAGTCGTCTTTTAAAGAGCCTTTGTTTAAGTTTCTAAAGTCTATAAAAAGCCTTATTTCTCCTATTTTCTTCCTCACAGATACAAGATAAGATACCCAGTCTGAGTATCTCACTGGGACTATGATTACAACATCATACATTTTCTTAATTTCTTTCTCAACCAAGGGTAATTGTGCTAGGTTTATTCTATGTAATTTTTGTCTAAAAGGTTTCTGGTTTTCTTTGAAAGGTATCTTATGCCGGATTATCTCTGTATCATATTATTTTAATTCTTCATAAATCCAAGAAAAAACATCAGAAAATTCTCTAAAAAGCTCAAGATATTTTAGTTTTTATGAGCTGGCAGTGTTTTGGAAAATTTGATCATTTTGGGCTTTTCTTTACAACCTATATTGCACTCTTCTACTTCAGTTTCAACAGGTTCCATTTTTGGATTTTTGGCAACATCATTGAAGTCAAACAATTCTTCTAGAGGCACCAGTCCCTTTGGCAAGTTATTAGTGTGAGACTGCAGCACTTTAAAATCTTTTTGTTCTAAATTAGTGCCCAGTTTTGTTTTATGTGGGTGTTCTTTGGTTAACAGATTTATATTAGCAATGTTCATATCAACAATGTTAGGAGATGCTTCTTCATAATTTTTTTCCTCAGTAAGATAGTCTTCTTCATACTTTGGGTCTGAATTGGCCATTTCAAATCTATTTCTTGACTGTAGGAAATCCTCTATTTGTTTATCTCCTTCAAAGACTTGCCAATATTTGATATTATCAGGGACTGCTGGTCTATATTTAACTTGGACTATGTATTTTTTTCTCTCATAAGGTTTTTGACATGAACTAGCAGCAAAGGCTAAACCATTGGCAAGAATTTTTTGGTTTCTAGGGACAAAATTAAGCTCATATTCTATGAATGTTTTCAAAAGGTCAAAAACATCATCTTTATAAGCTTGTAATCTTAGATGCTTGGTAGTATATTCTCCATTCACTTGTTTGATAATCAATTCTGAATCTCCATGAACAGTTATCCTCTTGGCTCCTAGTTTTCTCAATAATTGTAGTCCTAAGAGGAGAGTTTCATATTCAACTATGTTATTTGTGCATTGAAAGTTTAGCCTGTATGAATGGCCCTCAGCATGATTATTTTCTGTGTTATGTACCCATATGCCTGCTCCTGAACCAGTTTTACTACAAGAACCATCAAAACTCATACTCCAAACAGTTTCATGTTCAGATTTGTCATTAAAGTCATTTCTATCCTCTTTGGTCTATTTGTCATAGCTGCCACTATGTTGTTCTTTAGGGTCTGCACTATGCTGAGTTTTGTCTCGTTCCTCATGGATTCCATTGTGTTGAGGATTTTATATTTGTTTCTCATGATCAATATTATGTTGGTGACTGATTTTTTGCTTAGGATCTTCCTTATGTTTGTAGTAATTTTCTGAATTAGCAAACTGTTTTGGTCTCTCCTCCATTTTTCCCCCTTTACCTATTACTAGTTTTTCATCTATTTCGCCTTGCTCATTAATATTTTCATCATTGTAGAGAATGAATGAGTCAAGGTTTGTGTGAAAAGAATAAAGTGGGGAGTTGTTTGGTTTTTCTTAACTACTAACTATGTATTTCATGTGTGTTTCCCTATATAGTCTTCTTGGTTGACTAAAGACAATGATGGTTGCATAAGTCATATCCATCTACAGGGTACCTTGGAGTTTAGTACCCCATGAACTTGAAAGGAGCATGACATATTTAGGAGGTATATCAGCCACCACAATGTCCATCACTAAGCTCTTGGCTAGTATTTGTGCTAATTTTACACATATATCCTTGATTAGGCCTAGACATTTAACTCTGTTGGAATCAAAGGAGTATAAATATTTGTAAGGTCTAGTTATTCCAAGGCCCAGTCTTTCCATCACTACTTTAGGCATAAGGTTATGAGAGGCTCCTGAGTCAAGCATGGCATTGTGAAAAATCTTATCATGGATGTTTAGACTGACATAAAAGGGAGGGACACCTCCTTCTTGAAATTTTCCTTCTACTTCTGGCCCAAACAGAAGTTCAGGTTTGTCATCAGTCACATTGACAGAATTAGTTTGTTCTCCTATGTTTAAAGCTCTCAAAATTTTGGTTTAACATACATCTTGGGTGACTAACTCAGTAAGAGGAACAGGGATCCTGATTTTAGCAATTTCACTTTCTATGCTGAAAGGTGTCCGAGTTTTTAACATGTTTAAATCAGTCTTCTTAGCCACTGTTTTCTCAACAAAATCAGCTTGCAAGTTTTTATTATGGACAACAACTAAAATATTTTTACCAGGAGCATTAGCTAAGTTTCTAGTGCTACTTTGGTCACTAATAGGTTTGTCATAATTTTGGGTGTTTTTTCCTCTATTTTTATCAGAACTTTCAGCCATTGTTTTATTGTTTTCTGCTGTCTTTCTATGAATGTTCTCAGGATTGTTCCTAGCAGAAATTTCAGAGGTTTTCTTTTTGGGAGTGCCTTGACTCTTTTTACTCCTAAGGTCATAATGTTTGTGTACTTCCATTAGAGAATTTTCAAAGCCTTGTTTGTAATCTTCAGATTCTAGGCCTTCCTCATCATAGGGTGTGTATATGCCTTGTTCTTCTTCAATGAGGAAAACAATATCCTCATTGTTTACTCCCAATAAGCTTATATTATATTCCTCTGTTTCTTCAATCACTCCTTCATCCTCATCAGCATAATTCTGTTGGAAAGGAGGTCTAACTTGCTGATCAGGGTCTCTTTGTCTTATTTGAGGGGGATTCCTTCTAAAGTTTTGGTTTTGATTTTGATTTTTATTTTGAGGAGTTGTTTGGTTCTCTTTAGGATAATCTCTCTCATTCATGTTAATTCTCTCCATCATAATTTCCATGGCTCTAACCATGCTATCAATTTTGGAATCTGATGTAGAGGGTCCAACTTCATCTTTGTAGGTAACCTTTTTCTCTACTTTCAATCTAGCCCTTCTGGCATTAAGGCTAGCTTCTACACGTACTGCCCCTTTCTGCATGTCTTCTAATGTGAGGGGTTCTCTCTCCCTTATTTTATAACACATGTTTGGGTAAAATCCTCCAGGAAAATTTATTAAGGCTAAGCCTTGTGGGGGTTTCATTTGTGGAGGGAGTGCATTATAAACACTATTGAATATAGTGCAATAATCTTGGACACTCTCTCCAGCATTTCTTTTAAGATCATTGTATTCTGACAGGATTTGAAGGGGGTTTCTTTTGAATTCCCATTTGTTTAATAATAATTGATGGAAAGCAGGGAGGTCATTGATAATATTAGGGGTTAAGCCTTTAAACCATTTTCTTGCTTCCCCCCCTAAACTTTGAGAAAACATTTTAAGTTTAACAGTTTCATCATCTATTTCTTGTCTGTCAAAGTAGTCATTCATTCTATCCATATGTTCTTGAGCTATGGTAGAACCACTAGCATCATATAATGGAACATTGGACTGATAGTTTGGTGGCAGAACAACTAGAGGTAAAGGAAGGACTAAGGGAGCATACCATGTTGTCATGATATGAACTTGTGGAAACAATGGAGGATTAACAAGTGGAGGAAGGTGATGAAGTGGAGTGGTTTGAAAAATGGGTGTATGTATGGGTGTAGCTAAAGTACTTGGACCAACTAAGTGATGTTGAGCAGATCTAGGATGAGAGAAGCCAAAGTTGTGGATAAAATGGAGATCAGGAGGAGTGGAAGGAGAGGCTTCCCTGCTACTACTTTGTTGTGAGTTTTCAAGCTCAAGGTTTATCTAGTCTATAAAACTTTGTGACTTGGTTCTAGATAAGCTTCTTATATTAGGTAAGTCAACTTGGGTATTTTGCAAGTTTATAAGATTTACAAGAACTGAACTTGCTCTTAGGATGTGTCTGACAATGGTTGTATTTTTAGATGTAGGAGACTTCCTAAGAATGTTTCCAGGATTGCCAACTATTGCAGGAGGATTTGGGTCAGGATGGGATCTGGTATGGATCCTTCTAGAAGCCAGGATTTTGGAACCAACATGTCAGAAATATTTTTAGAGATCTAACACTCCTAAGAGACAAACCAAACTAAAAAAGAGATAATTAATCCACAAGGGTATTCTTTGACTGGGTATTTGTTCAATGTTTTGATGATAGGGTAAGTTTCCCAGTGGAGTCAATGAGAATCAGTGGAGTCACCAGGTGGAGAATTTTTACTTGTCTTATAGGACTTGTTGTCCACCATAAAAAATCAGGCACCAATCTTGGTTGACACTTGATTCATTTTAAACTAATGAGGTTTTCTGAGTTTTGAGGGAATCTGAAATGTTTATTACTCAATATTCCCTAGTATGGTCGCCACTATGTTGGCTCCCTATGATTTTCTAGATTGGAAAGAAAAAACACTGCAGGGGGCCATATCAAAACCGCTTTGGAATCCTAGGACCTGGCCTTCCTGGATTGAGAGAGGGATCTCTCTTTTTAGGGGTTTAATTGATATATCTTTGTGCTCTTTGTTTAAGATTTTAAGTTAGCTATTAAGTTCTAAGGACTTGTTGGTTTTGGTTAGATTAAATGATAGATTGAAAGATCAATGGTGTGACTAATTGAGAGAATGTTTCAGCTGAGAAAATAGACTGTGAGAAGACGTAAATTCATTGGGCAATGGAGTCATAAAATGATTTAATTGTTCATCAACTCTACAAGGGATTTCATAGGGTAAGCTAGCTATATCAAATGGATTCTTTAGATTAGGTCGTGATATTAAACATTAATAAGTTGTGAAGGCAGCAAAGCTATAGTTAGTCAAGAATCTTCTAGCTCTACCTAAACAAGAAAAGCCTTTCAAAGTAATTGTTTGGAGTAAGTGAAAGGGTAGGACAAACCATAATCCTCTTTGGAGAAGCTTTAATAAGAAAATTTCTAAGAAAACAATTCAGTAATTCAAGAACTACTTTTAGACAAAGAAAAAATATAAGATAAACGGTAAGAGTGGTCTAAGATCAAACAGAAACAATTCTAATCTGCTTTTGACAAACTCTTAAAAGACTCTTCGAAGCAACATTTCAAGGCAGTATAATGGGTAGGGCATACCATAAACCTCACTGGTTTGGACTCTAATAATTATACTTCAAAGAAAGGTCCTGAAAACAATATCTCAAGTCTTACTCAAAGGAACATGGGTTCACCATAATTTCCTTGGTTTCACTCTATTGAATCATTCCCAAGACAACAATATAATTATAACTAGAAGGAAATTAAGAATCTTCCAATCAAACCTATGCAAAAGAAAACATGAACATAAAGAATATAGACAGAAATAGGGTGCTGAACTAGCAGATCCTAATCTAAAACTTCTACTTCTTTATTAGAGAAAGATGAACATAATGGAAAACATAAGAAGAAACAATAAAAATTAGGAAAAATTCACTATTGATATAGTCAAGGATCCAGTGAACATGCGTGTATTATTGATGATCAAACTAGTTACAATACTCCAGGCACAAAATCTCTATGCAACTCAGATTTTTCTTCAATTCATTCTAGCATTCCTCAATTAGCTCAGCAGCAGAAATCAGTCCAAAACCATCAAGTAACCAACATTTACAATGAGGCTCATATGAAATATTTATATGCAAAATGAGGAGGTGCTGCTAAGCTAGGGTATTTAAATGTTTTTTATTACAGAGTTAATGCTTTATGACCTTTGAGACCATGCAAGGCCCAAGGAAAAAATATCTGAAAGAGTTACTCTAAATAATAACTTCTGTCTTAATTTCTAAGTTATCTAAGCTCAAATATTTGACTTTTAAGGCTTTGTAATAACTTGTGTAATAACTGTTGAGCTGATTTAAAATATCTCTGACTGAGAAATAACTGTCTGATGCCTTTATGGAAAGAAATAATGCTTGCAGGTGGCAAATTTGTCTCTGGAGAAGTAATTTATCCTTTGTTTATTAATTTGAAGTTGGCTTTAGATAATCTTTCTTTGTTTTAGTCATCAATCTTCTGTATTAGGTCTTTAAACTTCATTTAACTTTAATATTATGCATCACTGTCTTTTATCCTTTGTCCTGCTTAATGATTTTTTTGTCCATCTGTCTTTCATCTTTAAGCCTTTGAATTTTATCTTAAATCACTATTTTAAAGGGGCTAATCTTCTATTTTATGCTTTAATCTTCAATTATGCCTTTCACTCTTATGTTCTTCATTTTCCTCTTTATTTCTCTGACAGTATCTATTCTCTGTATGAATGCATGTTTTCTTCATGGCAGAAGGGTTTATAACCCATCGATGATCATGATACATCGATGGCTTAATCCTTTGGTGTAGATCCTCGGCCTTTTTAATATGTTTTTTTCCTCTGGATCTTCATCCAAATGTTTTTCATCATTTAAATGTCTCTCTGAGAATTTTGGCCATCATTAAACCTGAAAAAACAAACAAAAAATAATTTAAAACCTGCGTGATGGGGATTAAACTACATTTCTCTGGTTTTTGGCTTATCAGGAGGCGTTTACAGTGGAGAAAAAAACGCAGGGGCGAGGTTCCGAAGGCGGAATCGGGAGGAATTTTGAATGGAGGTGGGAAGAATAGGAAGGCAGTTTTTTGCAAAACCACCGATGGTTTTCACGCAAGTTATGGGCGGTATGTGGTATTGGGCGATAGGCGCATGATACCACTCAGTGATCGCTGCGTGGTAGCGTGAATACCACCCATTTCTCATAGGGTGGGGGTGTTAATCTTTGCAGCAAGAATCCACATGATATGTGTTTTTGATCATCAAATCTCGATGAGCGAGATGGACAGTGCGAATGGAGCCTGATGGGGAGCAAATTTGGCGGAGGGGAGGTGGAGTAAAAGTGGCAGGCAGTGGTTGGGGTGTGGAGATTAGAGTGGAAAGTGGGGCTGAGGAGTGACATAAGTAAGTTTGTCGGGTAGCGGGGAATGGTTTAGGAGATGGGACAAGGGATTGTGAAAATAGGGCCGTCGGATCAGGGATTATGATCCGAGATCAACGGTCAAGAGAAGACCCGAAAGAAAATGGAGCGGTGGGATTGTATACAAGGCATGGGGATTAAAAAATAAAAAAGGGGCGGGGTAAAGTCAAGGGATAAAGAGGTTAGAAGATAGGCAGGGAAATGGTCCTGTGGGGGTAGGGGACGAGTGGGTCGATGTTGCACTAAAAACTTATCACCTTAACATTTTGTTGACTATATGAGTTCATTTTCACTCATAATTACTTCTCACTGCAAGTCTTACAACCCTACTCCTCATGTATAAACACTTTAAGCAGGGACAAAAACCCTAAAAACTCTAAAACACTAGGTACGCAGGTAATGTGAAGCTTACACAACGTTCTAAAACTGAGTACACGAGTAATGTGAAGCTTACTGCGTTCACGGCTGGGTACGCAGGTAATGTGAAGCTTACCTACGTTCCTAGCTGGGGTACGCAGGTAATGTGAAGCTTACTTGCATTCCAGAATGTGGTTTCTCTGTGTAATTCCTGTGTACCCCTATCAAAGTCAAAAGGGCGAGAAAGTAAAGTGAAAAAGCTAAATTTTGGTCAATTCTAGAAGCTTATGGATGAGATTTTTTGGGGGTGAGTACGCTCTTGTAAGGTTCATGCATCCCACACCTTAAGGAGCTAACCCCTTGATGTGAGGAGCCTATTCCTTTGAAGGAGGATTCTATCCCTTCATAGGTGGAACCCTAACCTCCTCATCTGCACTATAAAAAGAGGCATTGGGTAGCCTCAAAGGGAGTTCAAGCTTTAGTGTGTGATTGAGGTGAAGTGTTGTTGAGATTTAGACTCCTTTCTGCTAAGCTTTTGTGAGGAAAGATCAAATACCTCTATGTGCTCCTGGAGAAAGAGTGCAAGGCTTATCAAAGTAGAGGAAACTCCTGCTTTGAACCGCGGGAAGGCCTGTTCAACATCAAGGCTAAGGTTGTAAGGTTCTTCTATTATTTCAAAGTTAATACAATCAAGTTTTTTTTTCTCAATAAATGGTCATTCGATTGTTTATTTCAATAAACTTTCGTTTGATCGTTTATTTCATAGATTCCTTGATCACTATGATAGGTATGTTTTATAAATTTTTTTTTATACAGGTGCTATTTAATATTTTCTTGTTTGTGATTGCAGGTCTTTGAAGACGACACTTTCAAGAGACGAAAGAACTATTGTTACTACTAAGAACTACGGTTGCAAATAAGCATTTGGATCTAAGGTAGGATCGAAACCTTTATAGCATTTACTTGTAAGATGAATATATTTAGATAAAGATAAACTTAGATGTTCGTTTGTTGCTAGATTGTCTTCTGACACTAGGGAGATCGATCTTGTCCACAAGATCGATTTATTCGGCCAATAGTCGAAGCGAGTGGGGCTTAGGGGAATAGCGGTAGGTTATGGTTTAGGGTGACATGGGTAAAAGGGGCTGGGGTTTAAGGCCAAAAAATGGCTTAATGCTTATATGTAAAAAAGTGGGTTTTTCACATAAAAACAAAGTTTTATGGGTTTTTAAGGGTTCCGATAGGGTTTAAAGTTTAGGATAAATGATGTAAAATGGGTTTTTTACATTGTTTTAAGGGTTTTTAGGAGAAAATGATGCATGAGGGGGGATTTTGGATGGTTTTTAGAGGAGGAAAAGAGATAAAAATGAGGGTGTAGTTAAGGTGATGAATGAGGGAAATAGGCCTAGAGAATGGAGTTTCTTTTTAGAGCAACAGGGTGAACATTTGATGAGGCATCAAGATAGGAAGGCTTAGTGTGAAATATTCCTTTTTAGGATTATGAAGGCAATGAGGCCTCTAAAGATAGCTGATGGTAAAATAATGGTATCTTTAGGTGCTTGTAGGACATCCACAGTCATCTAGTGCAATCTGTAGAATAAAGGAGGATAAAAAGTTATTGTCTATAGATCCTTTTGTGAAACCTTGTTGTCGAAAATATTTGTCAAGACGATTGTACCATGACCGCGGGGCTTGTTTTAGACCATATATGGCTTTTTTAAGTTTGCAAACAAGTTTTCGTCATTTCCCAGAATGAATCCTTCTGGTTTTTCTATATAAACTTCTTCCTCCAGATCACCATTAAGGAAAGTAGATTTTACATCGATTTGATAAACCTTGAATTGTTGAAAACTTGAAAATGAAAGAAACATTATTATGGCTTCAAGTCTTGCTATGGGTGAAAATGTTTCTTCAAAGTCTATTCCTTCTTGTTGAGCATATCCTTTACAAAAAAATCAATATTTGTTTCTAATGACATGTCCATTTTCATTTATTTATTTTTTGAATATCCACTTTGTTCCAATTATGTTTTTATCATGAAGTCTTGGAACCAATTCCCAAGTATTACTATTTTAATTTGATCAAGTTATTCATTCATGACCTGAACCCAACATTCATCTTTACTAGCTTGATTTACATTTTGTGGTTCAATGGTGGATAAAAATTCTAGATAACTGGGAGACCCTACAAAAGTTCTTCTTGTTTGTACCCCTGATTCCTTTTCTCCCAAAATTTGAGATTATTGATGATTCTTTTGAACATACCTGGATGGAGCCTTTTCTCTTTTTGATGTATCTACATCTGGTTCTTCATAAGGTTATCCTTCTATATTATTGTCATTTGATGAGGGAAAACATTCATCGTCATCATCCTCATTTGTTGGCATTTCCCTTTTGGGAGCTATGAGCAATTCATCAATCACAACATCAATACATTCAACAATCTTCCAAAGTTTCTTATTGTAGCATTTGTATGCTTTACTTCTAGAAGAGTAACCAATAACTATTCCTTCATCTACTCTAGGTTCAAACTTACCAAGTTTTTGGTCCTTAATTTTTATATAACATTTTCTTCCAAAAAATATAAAATGCTTCACAGTGGGAATATTACCATACCAAAGTTCATAAGGAGTTTTATCATTGTTTACACGAACATGAGCCTTGTTGAGAATATTTACTACAGTATGAACATATTCACCCCAAAAGGTGTCAGGAGTCCCAGATTCATCCAGCATAGTACAAGCCATTTTTTGAACTGTTCTATTCATCCTTTATGCCAAGCCATTTTGTTGCAGAGTTCCAGCTAAAAAAAACTGTCTTTTTATGCCATATTGTTCACAGAAATCAAAGAATTCAGCTGATATGTATTCTCCTCCTTGGTCAGATCTAAGACATTTGATTTATAGATCTAATTCATTTTCAACTAAAGATTTGAAGACCTTAAATTTTTCAAATTCTTCATCTTTATGTTTCAATAAACCGATCTAACACATTCTAGAAAATTCATCATTAAATAAGACATAGTGTTGTTCTCCACAACGTGAATTTTTCCTTATAGATCCACACAGATTAGTATGCATAATTTCAATAGGCTTACCTGCTGATCCTTCTTTGGCATTAAATTGAACCCTGGTTATCTTATTGAATTGCCACGACTTGTATATGGTACTTTCTGGTAAAGTAATGTTTGGTAGACCACGAACTGCTTTTAGCCTTCTTGATTTTCTTATTTAATAAAAGCTTATATGTCCCGATATTCTCTGCCATAAACAATTTTCTATTGATTTACCTAGATAACATTTCTCTTGGCCACCTTTTAGTATATATAGATTTCTTGGTGTTCTTATTCCTTTTATTACGATCTTTCCCGTGTCAAGTTCACGAACCACACACTCCTTTGATTGAAAGACAACTTCATTTCCTTGATCACACATTTTACTAACACTCAACAAGTTATGTTTCATCCATCAACATACATAACATTGTTAGCTTTAACCTTTTCTTTTAGAAAAACGGATCCTTTACCCTTAATTATAGTAGGAGCGTCATTTCCAAAAGTAAAATTCTTTTCCTTTTCTAACGCATTGTATGAAATAAGTTTATATTTACCACCAGTCATGTGTTTTGAACATTCGCTATCAATGTACCATTTATTTTCTTCTCCTTCTGCAAATAACGCTATGCCGCAATTTTTAAACTGTAAGTCCTTCTTTCCCCACACCTTGGAACTTGTGGATATCTGTTCTTTTGGCTGAAGTTTTCTCCTGCATTCAGATTCTTCATGTCGAAAGGTATTGCAAAAAGAACATTCAATTTAGTCATGAAGAGGAGAAAAGTTGTTATAAGTATTATTCTTTATTCCTGTCCCATTTCTTTTCTTTCTTTCTTCTCTGGTCATGATGGTTTTGTATGCAACACATTGAGCAGCTTTGTGACCAAAATTATGACATGAGAAACATTGTCCATTAAAGAAGGAATTTCTGTGGTCATAGAACCTTCTAGTGTTGGTTACATTTTGATGGATATTTCTATTATTGTTCATCCTTGATTTTTAATGATCACGATTTACCTGGACATTGTCTTTTTATTTTGCTAAGTGTCAAAGATTTGGTGGCTAGCTTTTTCTGCATTTAGATAGCTTTTAGCCGAGGACTTTTCTGACTAAGAAGATTCACCAATATATCCGAGATATTTCTTCACAAGAGGAGAGCGTTGAACCTTGATAATCTTATCTAAGGTTTCAGATCCTTTAGCAAATCTAAGATTTAGATTTTTTACTTTCTCAATTTCCTTTCTTAGACTTACTATTTCACATTCTAATTTCTCATTATGCTTCTCCTTCTCTATGAGTTGATTCTTTAGAGTATCTATGGCTATTTTTTTCTCTTCCAAGAATATTTTTTGTTGAGATATTTCTTCAAGAAAATGATTTTCTTCTAAAGCATCTATAAAAGTATCTTTAGCCTCACTAGTGTATTTTTCAAATCCCATGAGCAGCCTAATATCTTAATCAGATCCTCCTTCTTCACTATTTGGCAAGCCATCACTATCTTCATGAGTATAGTAAGCTTTTCTATTGACAAATTGTCTCCTAATCCCTTTTTCTAAATCCTTTCATTTACAATGATTATCTTTATGGGGAAATTTAGCAGTATAATGGACCACTCTTCCACAAGAAAAACATTTGAAAGGAAGCTTACCTCTAAACCTTCCAGTGCCAAGTTTAAGTTTCTTTACAAAATTTACCTCATCTTCTTTTGATACATACCCTGGTTCTTTTTGTTCTTCCTTTTTCTTTCCTTTTGTAGTAGCTCTAAACACTACTTCTTTGACTTCATATGGACCTCCTTTTCTCATTTCAAATGAGTCAAGATCCCATGAAGTTGAACAATAGTAAGAGTTTTTAGATCCTTCTTCTCTTTAATAGCAGACACTTTTGACTCGAATTTAGGAGTTAGAGATCTTAATATTTTCTCTGCTAAAGTTGTGTCTCTTATGTATTCACCCAGATTTATCATACGGTTTGCGATATTATCTAGACGTAAAAAGAAACTAGCAATACTTTCATCATTATCCATTATGAGATTTTCGTATTGAATTATGAAAGATTAGAGTTTAGCACTTTTTACCTTGACATCACCTTCATAGCTCAAAATGATTTTTTCCCATATCGCCTTTGTTGTATTTAACTGCATAACCTTGACAAATTAGGCTTCCCAATAATGCACTGACAAATTTTGCATTAGTTTCACAGTTCTTCCTTATCGCTGGATCTACGTGCACTCTGGCTGAATATTGGTAACCGCCTTCCACAATTTCCCAAACATCTGCCACAAGAGACTCTAGATACAATCTTGTTCTAGTCTTATAGAAGATTAAATTATTTTGATTAAAGAGTGGAGGTATGATAAATGTTGTTCCATATTGATTTCTCATCTTGGAAGATCTTCCTTCTAGTGCTTAAGCTTCTTCAGAAGGACCTACTCTGATACCAATTGTTGGGAAAAATACTGAGAGGGGGGGGGGGTGGTAAATTGGTATTTACAGGAATAAAAATAATTTTCTTCTCTATTACAGATTTCTATATGCGACTTTGATTAGCCCAACTAGAGTATGTATGCAGCTATCCTAAAAGAAAATTTCGTATACCTCAATAACTTAATGTTTAGATAAATATTCAGAAACATTACTTAGCCCAATGCATCAAATATTTAAGTAGTAAACATGTGCATTAATAACAGAATAAATCATCACACAAGTGCATCACACATGAACACCATGATTTAAGGTGGAAACCCAAGTCGTGATAAAACCACTGCTGATGTCCTCTTTTTCTTCAATATTTATTATATAGAAAAATGCTTACAATGTTGTATTGATGCATACTCATGTCAGTACACAGACATCCACCTGCAGAAGGCTGCTATCTTCTATCGTTCTCTAGATGCTACTAGAAGGGAGATCCAACCCCCTTATATCGTTTACTAGCCACTGCTCAAAGGGAGCTACAACCCCTTGAACTGATCACCAGATTCTACTGGTAGGAAGCTTCGACTTCCATATTGAGGGCTTCAACCCTCAGAACCATTGCAGACAACGTTTCATGAATTTTCACATTGGATCCAATAACTTCAACACAACACAATTTGTAGATCAACACCAATAGCCATAAACAAATATTTAAACAAAACAATGGGATCATTGTAGCCAAATCACAAAAATAAACCCAGACTTCTAAATTAACATGTAGAATTAACTTCAACCCTGATTATTCATAAAATCAAATGTTACGCTACTTCACTTACTGCAACCTTTGTATATATGCGCTTTCCTGTGGAAAAACCTGCGTATAGATCTTTATATACTAACTTTAGGAATCTAATCAGACTCATAACAGATTAGAACCATTAAGGCAAACTTTGTCAGATTTACAGCACCCTTATTCATTCAACAACATCCATTATATTCAAACACCTAGTCACTCATCATATTTATACAAAAATCAGCTAGCAACATACACTGTATTTAAAAAATCCAAATATACATAAAGACCTCATTGACAGATAGCATAAATATAATAGAAATTATCAGAAATTGTGTTTAGCAATATTCAGAAAAACCTTAACTTCCATATGCGCTTTTTCTAAAACTATAGTATTCCTAATTAGCTTTTAACTAGTTGGAATATTAAATTCTGTTTGTGTTCACAAATTAGATGAATAAGTGGGTAGAGAGACCCTTAAATCTCTTTTGTAGGAATAAAACCACTTCTAGTATGAAATTGGATCAATGTAGCTAGTTGAAATAAAGGAACCCTTGGTGTGAATGGGGTCAATGCATGTGGATGTGGTCGAGTTTGACCAAATCAACAACGTTGTCATAGAGGGGTGGAGATAGTGAAGGACAACACAGTTATGGTGGAGATGTGTATGCATGGGAGTAGCATCTTTAATGAGTGGGACCAAGGGTGAGGAAGCTTAGAAAGCATATAAGGAAGGGGATTGCAACAATAGAAGGCATTCTGATTATTTTTTATGTTTGGTCTTTTATGTCTTTCTGCATGCTTCAACTGTTTAGCGGAGCCTGTTGTGCTATTTAGCACAAGGGTGTTTCCAGGCGGAAATCCCACCGTCATCCTCGGGGGACTTCAAGTGCCCACTTATGAGAGGTTCATTTGATCTTCATTCCACCATCTGGCATTAGGCCAAGCTTCATCCATCTTCAACAGTGTATTATCCTTCAAAAAATTCATTATTTTGCAGGGCAGTTGTAGTGGAGGGTTGAGAAACGCAACTTGTGAGCTTGTTTCCTAGTGGGTGAAGCAACCCTTCATCCAGGAAGCTAGTAGGGATAAATATCAACTATTTTCTTGTCATATCAGCCACCTACTAGCATTTATTCAGTTGAAGAGCGTAATCCAGCCCTAGGGGTGCATTTTTCATGTTGTGTATTTCTACAAACCCTTTCTGGGTTGTCTTGGAATTGTGCTAGAGAGCATACATCTCTGATCCGAAAATCTTCTGAGCACTATATCAGTAGATCCTTGTGTTATCACAAAATCAGACCTGATAGGCTTCCAATCAAATCAATCTCATGTAACTATTTCAAACCAATATTTTGATTGAGGCTTAGCCTCCTCAACTTGAGAGGGCTCTCTCAAGGGTTAATGATTTTTGATAGAAATATAGATGGCTAACTCTATGTGGGTAATAAGCAGATAAATGATAGATATTGGTTGTAAATCACATTAGCAAGTGCACATTGGGCTTATGGAGTCAAAATAGCTTCAGTAAAACCAAACAATCTACTTAGCATGGAAGTCAAGGCATATCAGTGTTCTAGTCAAGAGATACACATGTGAAACTGTAAAACACAGTTAGTTTGTCTATGTAGGAAGTCAAAGCATCTAAGATGAGTTCTTAGTAACATAAGAAAACACCACTATAGTAAGATAGTAAAAATATGTGATTAGAACAAGAACACACTAAAACTCTTTATGAATCAGAAGTTGGCTAAGTAGAAATCTCTGTATTAAGCTAAAAACTAGTCACTTACACTAAACATAGTCTTTTGTTAAAAATGTCCAACCCATGCATATACGAATTCATGATCTTTTATAGATCATTTAAATCATAAGATAACCTTATTCTGAGCTAAACACATCAAATTCCTAACTTTTGACACCTTTTCTAACCATATGACATGGTATTTATTACAAAATGACAGTTGCAAATCTAATGAATAGTCCTATTAGAAATAGGATTCAAACTCCTTAAATCTACTCATAAAAACCTTATCTAAACTAGATTACATCATTTTCCAAATTTATTCCCATAAGGTCGAATCCATATGATAAGCTTCAACACTTTATGACCATAACACTGATCTCCATCAAAGTAGGAAACTGTCCCCTGTTTTCTAGGCATAGGATTCTTTGTATTCTTGCGACACCCTAACCATCATGAACCCATCACTTCAAGGTTATTTGCTGTTAGAAACTGAAGTAATACCTTCCCAAAATCATTCTTAAGTGCCATCTATCCAAAACCACCATTAAACTATTCAAATCGCTGAAGTAGACCTGCACTACGAAAACAACACAGTTTCATAGCGCTTTTCGTAGTACAACCTTTTTACCCTTTTACCTTCAAAATTTTGGCTTCTTTCTTCCAATATTATGTTCATTGTCATTTAACACAAATTACCTATCAATTTCAGGTCATAATAAACACATTTTCCCTTCAAAAATTTATGAGAAAGGGCGAAAAAAGCTGCTACATCAGTTTCGTAGCGCTTTTCACTCTTTTTGCACTGTTTGTGCTACGAAACTACTAAGTGAAAATTTTTTCCCAGATTTCTTCAAAATTTAAACCAGAAATGTGCCAAAAATTCAGAATACCATTGGTTTCATCAAAACAAAAAGTCACATGAACTAAAAACACAATTTTCATGAGGTTCATTCTTAATTTTCCATTTGATTTAGCTTTTGACTTTTTAATGATTTGTCATTCTGCACCTTTGTTTTTAAGCTCATCCTCAGTCAATTTCAGCTACTTCTCCAAGTCCTCCACTTGATCTCTAAGTATTCTATTACTGGCTCTCAAGTGAGTGTTGATTACTATGACAAATTTAGCTTCCTTGATGGCTGGAACTGTCCATCTGAAAAATTGTTCTCCACTGCTTGGAATTTCAGACCTAGAATGAGTTTGACCTTCCCATACTGCCTTCATTCTTTTGAAATATTTTTTCTCTATGCTATGCTTTCTGGCCCTCTTTATCATTATAGAAATCCCTTGATTTTCTAACCTCAATTTCTCCTCAAGATGTTGACACTCTGTCATTTCTTATTTTTCCTTCATTGTTCTGATGGCTGCATGTTCTACTGTTGGTGATGAGAGATCAACCACTTATTCAGGGACTTTAACTGTTTCAATAGTTTCTTGGACCTCTTTTCTACCTTCCTTGAGCTTCAACCTTTTCGTTAAAAGTTCTTGGCAGAAAGTGTTGAAATGGGAATATCTTGCTTTCAAACATTGGGGAAAACCACCCGGTCAGGACCTTAGGACAGCTCCTTATCCGTTTGGTATGGTGGCTCCGACTGGATTGAAAGGACCAGTTTCCTTATAACTAATGGGTTGGTGATGGGTTGATTTGGATGAGTGAAAATGGGACTAAATAACTGAAATAAAACTATCTAATTTAAACTAAATACTGATAAAGAAATTCTAAGACTAACCCGGGTATCAGATGTGAATACAACTTAAAATTATTTCAATTTAACAATAACCATAAAAATGTATTAAAGTTTAATTGAAATGTGCAGTAACAAATAAAGATAACTCATTTGAAAATTAAGCGATTATAATCTTTATCATGTATTAATATTTATCATCTGTACACTTATGAGAATAACATTTCAATTATATTCAAAAATAAATATATAAAAAACGTTGAAAGCAAATATACTCTAAATAATAATGATTTTAAAGCAAATATTGTATGACAAAAGAAATGTGGTGAATGAATAAAAAATACCTTATCCATATTGTTTCAAATAAAATCTAATACTCTAATCCGATGAATTCGTTTAAAATCAAATCAAAAATACAAAAAATGCCAGCAGCAACACTTTAAAAGATAATTCATAAATCACGGATATGAGTCATATAAAATATAAAAGCGTTAGATGCATAAATAATCTCGGAAGTCAAAAATATTACAACTACGAGACCTTCTCCAATTGTGAAGGGGTTTAAATATGTTACATGAAAAAAGAATCCTACTACTACTACTACAATCTATTAAATTTAAAAATAGAAATGCTATATTTTGTGGAATTGATTCATTGCTTTTGCTTCTCGTTCAATGTAGCTAGGTGGAAAATTTCTAGCATTTCCTGGACCTCCGATGGATGACTCATCTTGGAATGTAACTGTCTAGCATATGTGGCATCAGAGAATTCTAGAATTAAACAATCAACAACATTTGATAAGATTTTAATAGCTAATTTTTGATTGAGTGGCTTAATCAGATAAGTCCACATATTATCCCAAGATATTGTTTGAAGCTTGTTGATATGTTGACTTTTATTAATTATTTCTTCTTTCCATCTGCAATCGATTTCTTTAACTTTAGGTAAACTGCCTGGAACACAATCTGAAATGAGATTAATTGCATACAAGCTGTCATTGATAAATTGTGTTATATTACCCATCATGCTTCTAGCTCTTGATATAGCTCTCTCGGCTTTCATTAACTGTTGTTCCCACTCTGTAAACATGATCTCTTTATGTCTTTCTTCTATCCTAGGAAGATTAGCTTTTCTTCCTTTTTCTGTATCTTGCCAAGTAAGAAATTCAGAAATCCTTTCATCGGCGTCATCAATTTCTTGCCTGAGAGTAATTATGTCCTGGATCAAGGATGATGTGATATCACAAAATGGTTTTGCTTGTGTTAATTTTGTACAAAATTCATTTAACTGCCGAGACAGAAGTTTATTGACTTAAAGAGCCTCCGATTTGAATTTATTTAATTTAGGGAAATCCTTGAACTTATCTAAAGCTGCTTGAAATTCTTTTTCTTGCACAATCTTTGTATTCTTCTCATTTTGCAACAAATTTAGTAGCTTTGAAATTTCTTGATTCAACTGTTGTTGTTTGCTTAAAGCCTGTTCATCAACTTTCTTCTTTTCTGTGGCAAGATGATCTTCTAGCTCTTTAGATCTGAGCTCTTGATCTTGTAATTGCTGTTCCAATTGAGCAATCTTCTGTTGATTTTCATTAGCTTGTTCTTCAAGTAAAGCTATATGTAGATATTTTTGGGTCATTAACTGAGAAACCTCCGCAAATTTATCTATCGTTGCAGCACTGTATGCTCCTGCATATTTGGAGAACTTAGTGAGATCCTCAGATGGATTCACTTCAACATTCTTATAAACAATATTCATGAACTCCTCCTGTGAAGCAGAAAACATGTCTTGATCGATTTTTCTTCTCTTTATCTGTTTTTTCACAACAACTTTATGTTTAGGACTGTAGAATATATCCAGGGGAGGAATTTCCTCAATCTTCAATATAATTTTCCCTGTAGGATGTTCAGGAATGATTTCAACATCCTGATCTTCTGGCTCTTTCTCTTTGGGATCATCCTGCAGTCCTAATTGATGAGCAAATTGATTATATTGTTTCAACAATTGTGAGGAAACATTAAGATCAACAGAGTCTACTATTTTCTCAGTAGTTTTGTTTCCTCCAAGTTGTGTATCTGATTTCTCTGTATTTGTTTCCTGCTCAATGGTTTTTCTATCTGATCCTCCTTTTTTATTATGCACATTAGTATCAGTACTTGTGCATTCTTTCTCTGTTTGAGCTGTGGACTGCTGATCAGTATTTACTTCGGATTTTCCATCAGTATTCCCTTTCTGAACATCAGGTTTTCCATCAGTGCTCACCTTTTCAGTATGTACAGTGGGCTGGTTAGTAGCCGATTATGTAGTGACTTTACTGGTAGATGTTTCTCCTGCTGTTTTTCCAGATGTATCCTCTGTTTCTGACCCTTGTATATGAATTCTCAGTTGGTCTAGAGGAACTTTCAACAATATTTGACTTCTAAATAGCATAAATTTATTCATTTCTTCTTTCTGGAATTTGGACTTGGCCAAATTATAAACTTGAGAAAAGTAATTTAATGAAACAAACAAATCATCAAATTCCATGGGTTGTCATATAATTAGACAATGTTGAAGAAATGTTTTGATGCGCTATCTTTGAGGATCATCACATCTCCAAGGATTGTTACTTAATTGGAAGCCCTTTATTTTGTGACCCTACCTTTTCAACATACTTGAAGTCATTTAAAGTAAAATGTCCACAGTGAATGGAAACAGGGGCCCACATTGTTTCTTACTATTGCTCATAGTCGGATATTAGCATGATTGATGAAATTCACAGGCTAGAGGTTTATACAGGACAAAAGAGGAGAACATGGGGTTCTACAATATCGAAAATCAAACATATATGAATTTTCTTCTCCAAGCCAATAGAGGACTCGATAGTCGACTTTAGCTTTGTCGGAGAATCTAGGAGGGAAGCGATTGAAAATGGTTTGAAAGACAGGGATAAAGAAACCATGACATATTCTATACACATGATCTCCGAAATGAACTTTCCAAAGAAGTTTATGATATATATGAATCGGGGTGGGATCTTTGGGAGTCCATTTCCATCCTAACAAAGCTCGAATTACGAAACAAGAGCGTCTACAGAATATGTAAGCAGGAAAAAGAAAAAGGGAGTGTTATTTCCCGGCCTTTATCTTACTCATGATACAAATCTCTATTAGCCTCATCAGGAAAATATCCAAATGTTCATAATTTGAAATTATTGACTAGGATTAAAAGGAACCATTTGTATGAAAACCCTAGCGGAATTGTTATTACCAAATAATCTACACATCATGGCAGCGGCATAGCAGTATGGGGGTAAAAGAGAATCTATTGAATACATACCGGATGATTCATTTTTGTGCTTTTCAGGATTTTTTCTCCATTCTTTGATAGGTTTAGATTGAACCTTGTTACTGTCAACAATCTCTTTGACAAATTCTTTGTTATAAACCTTCTGCGGATCAGGGAGATGATACATTGCCTTAATGTCTTCTGCTTTAAATGATCCAAAAGATGCTCCAAAAGGCCCGAGAAACATTACGTATCCTTAATTCCCTATATGATGACTGATGATCACATCATAATAAAGAATGATGTTTGCCTTTCATTCTAAACCGTTGTAGAATAGATACGCCAAGTAATATTTTCAATAATCTCGGTGATCTGAGTTATCTTCATCCAGAACTGATACCTTTGCCATTGTGACTTTAGGGTTTTCACTCTCAATCATATTATAAACTCCTTCCCATGTCATTTTGCCTAGCCCTTGACATGATGTATCTGTAACTAGCTTCAGCTTTACTGGTTTTTCCTTTGAGACTGTAGGACTCTCAACAAACTTAGCAGCAACAACAGTCTTCATTCTCCTTGTTCTCTTCGACATTTCTATGTCTGATATTGTTTCCCTCGGTCTGCGAATGAAAGGATTTGGCGTTCTTTGATTCTGCAAGGCAATAAGCTCTCAGTCGTGATAAACAAGCAATTGAAAAGAACAATTATAAAAATTATGGGTTCATGATTCATTATTTATTGAATCCGTGTAACACTTAAATATTTTGTTTGGGTCACACTCACGTATTCAAAACAGAATCGTAAACCAATAATCATTTGATTTGTTATTGAACGTTGAACGTACAATTGGAGATTTGGCGCTTGTGAAATATTATAAAATTACCTATTTTGAATTCCTCCAATGTGATGAATGTAGTATATTAAATATCAATCGCATCGGAGGTATTCAAAATGGTACATAGATATCACAATACAGATTTCTCCGATTGCCGATTGCGATTGCGAACTTCTCCGATTTCCGATTAGATGGTGGTATATCGCATCGGAGAGTTTCAATCGAAAAGAATTATCAATGGTTTTCTCCGATTTCCGATTGCGATATGGTGGGGCCCATCATATAAGGATTCTTCTCATTTAATTGAAACAAATGTTTATTTCTTTTTGAAATGTATCTTATAATAAAGCGCATCGCATCGGGGAATTTTCAATTGACCACAAAGAGTTTATTAAAAGTGCCCCGATCACGCGATTGTGATTGATCGCATCGCATCGGAGATATGTGAATGAATAACTTAAATCCTTTTCGATTGGAGATTTGCGATTGGACTAATCTAATCGGAGATTTTGAACATGTATGTAAAACTTCTCTCAAAGATTTTTCCAATTTCCGATTTTAGATTACCGTTCATGGGACTTTTGCAATTGATTTATTTTCTATAATAAAGTCTTTTATATTTGATCGGATCAGAAGTTTTTGAATGTTGTATTTGTTTGTACACACTTGGTAACAAATATATGCAATGAGTCATTCAAAACAATGAATCTTTATTTCTAAGTCTTTTATTCCTATATTAAAAGAAGAAAAAAGGGACCCTATTTCTAAATGAATTTTATTCTAAAATTTTGGAAAAAGGGAGGGTTGTTGTACAGTACAACAATTGGCGATTCACTGAAAGAAACAGTTATCTCTGAAAAAATAAAATGAATACTATATTTCTAGTAAGTAAATATTTTTAAAGATAATGAAAACTATCTTAAGATAATCAAAAATAAAATCTAACTATGAAAAAGAATAAAAATTACTTACAATTTCTTTCTAATTTCTTGAGAATAAAAACATTTTTGGGTTATCTCAAGCTTTGATTGGTGTTAATAATGGAGTAAGTGGATTTCTCCAAGTCTGGTTTTTATAATATACTCTATTGTCATAAGCATTGCCTCTGCTGCCTGCAAACGTTCATAGTCTCGACAGGGTTACCTTTTAACCATTAACTTATTCATTATCCCATCCAATTAAAATGATGACTTTTTAAAAGATAAATTCATAAGACATTTTATCTCATGTTTTTGTCTTTTACTTATTTTTTTTATTTTTAAGAGCCATTGTTCTGGTTTGGTAGCCAGTTAATAACAATGCCATTCACTAGTTGTAATTTAAATTGAATAAGTTGGCTCGTGATGAGACCCCTTGTCTTATATTTATAAGCCATTACCCTGTTTTGATATGCAGTATTGGTAATGTCAGTTTTATTACTTCTTATGAACATGGTAAGCAGGCTCGTGATGAGACCTCTTATCTCTTAAAATTTTCGTATAATTTCTTAGAATTACATTCTAAAAAATCACAACTTAAATGGATGGGGTGAACTAGTTTTATCCTTAAGAATCAATGGATGACAATTTTCAGAGTTTCTTGAGTACCAAGACTTTGAAAAAATCTTTACTTTTATAGATAACCTTTCTCTGCTCAATAAACTTATAATGATTTACATTTTCCTCAAGTTTTCAAAAGATCATGTAAATGATTAGAATAATCTTTCAAAGTTTAACATCTTATTTTAAACTATCCAAAGACTGTGATCATCTCTTTAAAAATTCTTATTTACACAAAATAAATATTTATAATATTCTTCCTAAGAAATTTTCTTAATAGTAAACAGTCAATTAGAGACTTATTAACAACCTTTATTCGCAAAACAATTAAAATCTTTGCAGAAAGGAATATGTACAAGTAAGAAGGGGTTACCTCCTTATGAAAAGAATTTCTTCAAGACAAGCCCATTTACAGGAAGAGATTCTCTCTTTCCTGTTAAATTTTGGAGTATGAATGTATTTGAGCCTATCTTTTCAGCAATCTGAAATGGTCCAAGCCACATTTTCTGAAACTTGGTATGCTTACCTTTTTCTTCATGTGCCTTATCCCATTTCAGAACAAGATCACCAATTGACAAAATCTTTGAGCCGGTAGAACTTGCATCGAAATAAGATTTTACAAGCTGTTGATGTTTTTCATGAATAATTTTTTCTTTATCTCTATCTTCTAATTTAAGGATTTGATCATATCTCAATTGAATAGATGAAGAAGGATTTTCTTCAATGAATTGTACTAGGGCTAATGATGGGAGAGTTAGATTTGATGGTATTACAACTTCTTTTCCATAAACCAAATTGAAAGTTGAAGTTCCAATTGAAGCTTTTTGAGTAATACGATCAGCCCATAGTGCAAAGATTAAAGATTTGTGCCAATTCTTTTGATTTTGATCAATGGTCCTTTTAATAATTTTGATAAGATTTTTGTTAGTGGATTTAGCTAAACCATTACCTTGTGGATAATAATTTTCTGAATATTTTAATTTAAAACCTTTTTTGACTGCAAATTCCACTATACTGTTTCCGGAAAAATAAGATGCATTATCAAAGACAAGAGCGTTAGGTACACCAAACCTGGTTATGATGAATTGATCTATGAAATCAATAATTGTATCAGAATTAGCTACCTTCAAAGGGATTGCTTCTACCCATTTCGTAAAGTAATCTGTTGCAGTAAGGATGTATTTGTGTTGTTTGGAAGAATGACGTACTATCTCACCAATAATGTCAAGCCCCCATTGCTCAAATGGTTGCTCAATATTTACTGGTTGCAAAGGAAAAGCTGGTTTCTTTTGTCTTCCACTAGCAGTTTCACAAACTTTGCACTTCCTCACATAATCATGCGTATCTTTAAAAAGGGTAGGCCAGTAATAACCAGCATGAATTATTTTGTGAGCTGTGGTATCACCTCCAAAATGACCTCCTGCTGGTCCATCATGCAATTCCCGCAACACCTTTTCAGCTTCAGTCTTTTCAAGACATCTTAATAGGATTGAATCATAATTCTTTCTGAATAACACATTATCAATGATCTCATATTTAATAGCCTTCAATCTTAAAGCACGTTTGTTCTTATAGCTGAGATTAGAAGGAGCATACCCATTTTTCAAGTAATAAATAAGATCAGCATACTGAGATTCAGAATCTGTTACACTTATCTGGCTAACTTGAATATCATTGTTTGGATCTTGATTTTCTGGTATGTTATGAGCTCCTGCCAATAATCTGCAAAAACCTTGTCCTCTAACGATCTTAGCTGGTTTAATATCAATATCATATTCTTGCAAAGTTGTTACCCAGTTAGCTCTCTTTTCTCCTACTTCTTTTTGAATTAATAATTGTCTCACTGCAGAGAATGGGACAATGATTTTTGTATGTGTTTTCAAGAGAAAAGGTCTGAAATGTTTGATTGATTTAAACACAGCAAAGGCTTGTTTTTCAACATCGAAATAATTAAGCTCAGCTCCTTGCAGATTTGAGCTAAAGAAAGAAATTGGTGCCTCAATTTTCTGATCATTGAGCTGTGTTAAAACAGCAGCATAGGATGTTTCGGTGGCCAAAGTATACAAAGTAAAATCTTTAGAAAAATCAGGGGTATTCAATGCTGGTGCATTAATGATCGCTTGTTTGATTGCCCCAAAGGCTTCTTTCTTTTTATGCCCCCATTTGAATACTGAATTTTTCTTGATCATATTTTGCATAGGTAAAACAATTTGAGAGAAATCGAGAATGAATCTTTTTACAAAATTGATTTGCCCAAGAAATGATTGCATGGATTTTTTGTTATGAGGTAAAGAAATATCAGAAATTTCTTTCACTCTATCTGGATCAATATATATACCATCTTTTGACACAAAAAATCCTAAGAGTTTTCCTTCATCTAAAGCAAAGAAATATTTCTTTGGATTTAAGGAAATACCAAACCTTCTACATCTTTCAAAAATTTGCTTTAAGTCATGTAGATGATTGGCTCTCTTTTTTGAAAATACCGTTATGTCATCAAGATAAACAACAATAGATTTATTGATCAGACCTTTAAATGCAATGTCCATGGCTCTTTGAAAAGTTGCTCCTGCATTTATTAGACCAAAAGGCATTTTCTGATAAGCATAAGTTCCCCATTTTGTTCTGAAAGTTGTTTTCAATCTGTCATCTGGATGAAATAAAACTTGATTATAGCCCGAAAATCCATCGAGAAAGGACATAAGTTCAGAACCAGCTACCTTTTGAAGTATCTGTTCCATGGTTGGCAATGGGAAATTGTCTTTTAAACATGCCTTGTTTAAGTTTCTAAAATCAATATAGATTCTTATATCACCATTCTTCTTCCTTACAGGTACCATATTGGAAACCCAATTGGAGTGCCTTACAGGAAAAATGATTTTGGATTTTAAAAGTTTATTAAGTTCTGATTTGATTTGACCTTCGAGATTTGGATGAATCTTTCTTAACTTCTGTTGAATAGGTTTAATATCAGGAAGCATTGGAATTGTGTGTTGAATAACAGAAGTATCATACGTTTTTAAATCATCATAATTCCAAGCAAAAACATTTTTATATTTGTTCAGAAGTTTAATGAAAGCATTCCTTTCCTCTGGAGTTAAATTGAGTCCTAAATTAACATTTTGAGGATTAGAGTCAGAACCAAGATTTACTAATTCAAACTTCAAAGTGGAACTTTGAAGTTTAGCATTGGTAACTTTCTTGAATCTGTCTTTTATATCATATAAGTCCTCCAATTTAACAACAGATTTTGGAATGGGATTTTCATTACTTTTTGAGGCAATTTGTAAATCATGATCATCCTCATCAATAATTTGTTCATCATATGATTTCTCTGAAGTCATGAAATTCAAAATGTCTTGATCATGATAGAATACTCTCCAATTTGTGACATTATCTGGGACAGATGGGCGAAAAATCAATTCTACTGAAAATCTATCAGGACTGCAATCTTCAGCAGGAAGGAGTTTGGATGCAACATTAGCTAACAAATCAGCTGATGCATTTTGATTCCTAGGAATAGAAGAAATATTAAATGCTAAAAAATGAGTGGTAAGATCTTGGACTAGGGTTTGATAGTGTTTGAGGTGTCCTGAAAGGCAATGGATAGTATTCCTAACTTGTTTTATGACAATTTTGGAATCACCAAAGACTTTCAAGTATTTAACATTTAACCCTATAGCTTTATAAAGTCCTTGAATCAAGGCTTCATATTCTGCAGTATTTTTTGTACACTCAAATTCTAACCTACATGATAGCATGGTTTTCTCTCCATCTGGATCAATTAAGATGCATCCTGCTCCAGCTCCATCACTAGATTTTGATCCATCAAAATATAATGACCAAAATAAAGATTTATCTATTGGCTTATCTACAATTACATCAGAAATATTTACAATTCTGGAAGAATCAGATTGTGAAAAATTTTGTATTTGAGAAACAAAAGTATTTACAGAAAAGGGTGATTGTGGTGCTTTGAAGTTTCCAAGGAATGACTCAGCAGAATAACCTCCAAGAATATTATTGTTGAAAGCCACACGTTCATTAGATTGTTCAAATTCAGTGATAGTGTGCATCATATGTTTTTCTCGTTCAACTTTGATTTGATTTGGTTTCCCTTTGTAAGGAAGCCACATATGTGAATAATCAGTTGCGATATAACCATTAAGTTTTGCAGACCAGTCCCTGCTTAAGACTAATCCATAGAATTCAGGAATATCTGCAATCAAAATATCAATTCTTTGGAAAATCCTAGGATCGAAAGCTAGTCTGATAGTAACTGAATTGATTTCTCCTACAACTTGAACTTTAGAGCGATCCGATTGGACAATATGAACTGCCGATTTTTGTGGTTCAATATTCAATTTGGCACAAACAGAAGTAGGCATTATATTAGAGGATGCTCCAGAATCGATTAAACAATTATGCAGATTCTTATTGTACATTTCATAAGTCAAAAGAAAAGGAGGAGTCTGAGAATTTTATCTTTCTCCAATGAGCACAGTATCAGTAGCATCTACTTTGTCTGGTGGCTTACCGGTCCCTTTAGCTGCTTTTGCAACTACACCACTTGGTAAAGGAGCAATTGGTGTAGCATTTAACTCTTTTAATAGCAACTTCTGATGGTGTTTAAGTTTGCTGAGTTCATGTAAGGAAATGTTTGCTTTAATCTTTTTCATGTCTTCAACAATGTTATAATCCATGGGATCTGATATCACTAAAGTCTTTGATGTCGATGTAGGAGGATTAGAAGAAGATGGTTGATTTTGAGTGGGTAATGGAGAAGTTTTCTTTGCATGGGATTTGTCTTTGGTACTTGGAGTTGTAGTTTTCTTCTTAGGAACTGTTTGTACAAGTTCTGATGTAGATTTACTCCTAGTACTTACAGGCATAGCTTCTTGTTCTACCTCACTATCAGAATTAGGGAGAATAAAATCCCACATTCCATGCAATTCAGCTATTTCTTCATTCTCTTCTTCTTCATCTGATACTAGAGATGTATCTTCTTCTTCTTCCTCTTCTGATTCTGCATTAGAGATTGAATTGGGAGGTTTAGTTTCAACTTGATTTCTTTTGAAATTTCGGAATGGTTTTTTGGTAGAAGTTTCAGCTACTTGTTTTTTTATTTCAACCATTTCATTTGACATGGTTTTAAGAACTTTTTGTAAACCTTCCATGTCGTATGGGTCTTTGGCCTTTTTCCTCAAATCATCTTTGAAGCTGACTTTCTTGGATTTCCTTTCCTCAATAGCATTTTTCTTTTCTAGAGAAATAATTCGTTTCTCTACTGCAATAGCCTCTTTCATATTCTCGGCTAACGTAGGTTTTGCAGCTCTATCTACAAAAATTGCTATGTTTGAGGGTAAAGCGGTTATGTACCATTCACTTCTGACTTGTTCACTAGGCCTTGAATCTGTGTGGATTTTGTTCAAGAGTTTGTTGAATCTAGCGTTGAAATCTTTAATGGGCTCCTTGGGTTCTGTCTTCAAATTTGAGAGATCATTGATTAAAGTAGCTATTGATCTGTCATCTCCAAATTTGGTTAAAAAATGATCTGCAAAAATGGCCCAACTTGTTATGGATCCTGAAGGTAATGAAAAGTACTAGGATCCTGCTGCCCCTTGAAGAGTATAAGGGAATAGTCTGACTACAACATCTTCTTCTACGACTCCATTCAAATTTACAGCCAGCATAAAGTTATTGATGTGTTCTTCAGCTGGAATGTTAAGCTCTGGACTGAATTTTGGAAGCCATTTTCCAGGATTGTCAAGTAAATCATGTAAATGTGCAGGCATGTTGACAGCCCCTGGACTTGCCCATGGTCTCTGTGCCATTATTGTAACAAATGTTGAAGAAATAGTAGAGACTGGTGGTGTCTGAACAGAAATTATTGGAATAGATGATGTTGAGATTGATGACGATTGAGCAGATGATGTGGAAACAACTGTACTTTGTTGAGTTGGGGTTTTGGAAACAGGTGATTGAATATGAGATGAAGAACTTATATCGCTTTCTGATTTCGATTGAGTTCTTCTTGTCTTGACTCTACTAGGTAAAGGGAATTCTTTCGGAGAAATACCAAGTTTTTCACTTTGAAGCCTAGTAAGAGGTTTTGAAGGAACAAATTTTGAGCTTACACTACCTTCAGATATTTCAGACTCTTCTAGAGATAATGAGAATCCTTTCAATTTATGAATTAAATCTTGTACTTCAGGAGACTCAGGATTTTGGTTGTCTGATTGTTTTGAGATTTTGGTAGTGGGTGTCTGAATATTCTTCTCAATTCCTTCTCTAGGATTTTGAATTTCAGAAGAAATTGAAGAAGTTAATGAGGGTGTTTTTCTCTCAGAATGGCCTGTGGATAAAGATTCACTTGCCATTCATAGCTCAGGCCCTCCTTCTAGCGCCAAAAATGTTGAAGCCTAGAAAATCTCTGCTTCAAACATTGGGGAAAACCACCCGGTCGGGACCTTAGGACAGCTCCTTATCCGTTTGGTATGGTGGCTCCGACTGGA
This sequence comes from Pinus albicaulis, assembly GCA_034641835.2. NCBI lineage: Eukaryota > Viridiplantae > Streptophyta > Pinopsida > Pinales > Pinaceae > Pinus > Pinus albicaulis. The sequence continues at coordinate 1,357,205,944 of CM076584.1, read as the reverse complement.
TTGAAAGGACCAGTTTCCTTATAACTAATGGGTTGGTGATGGGTTGATTTGGATGAGTGAAAATGGGGCTAAATAACTAAAATGAAACTATCTAATTTAATCTAAATACTGATAAAGAAATTCTAAAATTAACCCGGGTATCATATGTGAATACAACTTAAAATTATTCCAATTTAACAATAACCATAAAAATGTATTAAAGTTTAATTGAAATGTGTAGTAACAAATAAAGATAACTCTGTTTAAGAAATTAAACAGAGTTATATTAGCATATTGTATTCATCATTGTATATCATCTACATACACTTATGAAAGATAACATTTCAATTATATTCAAAAATGATATATAAAGAAACGTTATAAAAACAAATATATATAAATGATAGCAAATTTTAAAGCGAATATCATATGACAAAAGAAATCAACAGTGAATAGATAAAAATACCTTATCCATCTTGAAAGCTTTCAAATGAAATCTGATACTCTAATCCAATAATTCTGATGCAAAATCAAATCCAAGGTACAGAAATGCAACACTTTAAAGATAATTCCGCATAAAATCACCAAATGTGATCCTTTATAAAATATAAGAGGCAGTGGAGTACAGAAATGTAATCTCCAAGTCAAAAATATTACAACTCAGGACCCCTTCTCCAATGCATGAGAGGGGTTTAAATATGACATTACATGAAAACATAATCCTACTACTACTGCTCCAATCTATCAATTTAAAAACAGAAATGCTATCTTTTGGGGAACTGATTCATTGTTTTTGCTTCTCGTTCAATGTAACCAAGTTGCAAATTTTCAGCATGTCATGGACCTCCGATGGATGACTCATCTTGGAATGTAACTGTCCAGCGTATGTGGCATCAGAAAATTTTGGAATCAAACAATCAACAACATTTGATAGGAATTTAATAGCTACTTGTTGATTGTGTGGCTTAATTAGATAAGTCAACATATTGTCCCAAGATATGGTTTGAAGCTTGTTGATCTGTTGAATTTTATTCATTATTTCTTCTTTCCATTTGAAATCGGTTTCTTTAACTGTAGGCAAACTTCCTCGAACACAATATGAAATGAGATTAATTGCATACAAGCTGTCATTGATAAATTGCGTTATATTACCCATCATGCTTCTAGCTCTTGATATAGCTCTCTCGGCTTTCATTAACTGATGTTCCCACTCTGTAAACAGGATATCTTTATGTCTTTCTTCTATCCTAGGAAGATTAGCTTCTCTTCCTTTTGCTATATCTTGCCAAGTAAGAAATTCAGAAATCTTTTCATCAGCTTCATCAATTTCTTGCCTGAGAGTAATCATGTCCTAGATCAAGGATGATGTGATATCACAAAATGGTTCTGCTTGTGTTAATTTTGTACAAAATTCATTTAACTGCTGAGACAACAGTTTATTGACTTCAAGAGCCTCGGATTTGAATTCACTTAATTTAGGGAAATCCTTGAACTTATCTAAAGCTGCTTGAAATTATTTTTCTTGCACAATCTTCGTATTCTTCTCATTTTGCAACAAATTTTGTAGTTTGGAAATTTCTTGATTCAACTGTTGTTGTTTGCTTAAAGCCTGTTCATCAACTTTCTTCTTTTCTGTGGCAAGCTGTTCTTCTAGCTCTTTAGATCTGAGCTCTTGATCTTGTAATTGTTGTTCCAATTGAGCAATCTTCTGCTGATTTTCATTAGCTTGTTCTTCAAGTAAAGCTATATGGAGATATTTTTGGGTCATTAACTGAGAAACCTTTGCAGCCTTATCTATTTTCGCAGCACTGTATGCTCCTGCATATTGGGATAACTTAGTGAGATCCTCAGATGGATTCACTTCAGCATTCTTATAAACAATACTCATGAATTCTTCCTGTGAAGCAAAAATTGTGTCTTGATCCATCTTCCTTCTTTTTCTCTGTTTTTTAACAACAACCTTATGTTTAGGGCTGTAGAATACATCCAGAGGAGGGATCTCCTCAATTTTCAACACAATTTGTCCTGTAGGATGTTCAGGAATGATTTCAACATCCTGATCTTCTGGATTTTTCTCTTCAGGATTATCCTGCAATCCTAATTGATGAGCAAATTGATCATACTGCTTCAACAATTGAGATGGAACATTAAGATCAGCAGAGTCTATAATTTCATCAGTTTTGCTTCTTCTAAGTTGTGTATCTGATTTCTCTGTATTTCTTTCTTGTTTATCAGTTTTTCTGTCTGAACCTTCCTTTTGAATATGCACATTAGTATCAGTACTTGTGAATTCTATCTCTGTTTGAACTTTGGATTGCTGATCAGTATTTTCATCGGGTTTTCCATCAGTGATTTCTTTCTGAATGTGTACAATCAGATCATTTCCTGTTGCTTCTTCTTGTGTCTGTATAATGGGCTGGCCAGTAGATGACTGTGTAATGGCCTTACTGGTAGATGTTTCTCCTGCTGTTTTTCTAGATGTATCCTCTGCTTCTGACCCTTGTATAGGAACTCTCAATTGGTCTAGAGGAACTTTCAACAATATTTGACTTCTAAATAGCATAAATTTATTCATTTCTTCTTTCTGGAATTTGGACTTGGCCAAATTATAAACTTGAGGAAAGTTCTCTAATGAAACAAATAAATCATCAAATTCATTCGGTTCATGCTCGAACCGAGCAATCGAAACTGAAGAAGTAACATTAAAAGATATCTTTTGAGGATCATACTGTCTCCCCGGGATTGTTGCCAATTTAAAACCCTTTATTTTGGCGACTTCCTTTTCAGCATGCTTGAAGTCATTTAAAGTAAAATGTCCACAATTGAATGGAAACGAAGGCCACATTCTTTTCTTACTATTGCTCAGAGATCTGGACATTCCTTCAACTGTCAATTGATAGGAGATTTCCTGGGCTAGAAGTTTATCTGGAACAAAAAGAGGGAGAACATGGGGTTCTACAATACTCCCGAAAATCCTGACATATGTGAATTTTTCTTCTCCAAACCAATCTCCTATTGAGGATAAGTCAGCTTTAGCTTTGTCGGAGAATCTAGGGGGAAAGCGATTGAAAATGGTGTAAAAGACTGGAATAAGGAAGCCATGACATATTCTATACACATGATCTTTGAAATGAACTTTCCAAAGGAGTTTATGATATATATGAATCGGAGTGGGATCTTTGGCAGTCCATTTCCATCCTAACAAGGGAAACTCAGAATTAAAACAAAGAGCGTCTAGAATATAAGCACAGAAGAAAAAGGGAGTGGTATTTCCAGCGGTTTTATCTTGTCTGTATTCGAGTATCCTATTAGCTATCCTATCAGAAAGAATAATAGCCCAGTCCATAATTTCGGAATTGACAGCAGCTAGGATTAAAGGAACCATTTGTATAGAAAACCTAGCAGAATTGTTATTGCCAAATAATCTACACATCATAGCAGCGGCATAGCAGTATGGGGGTGAAAGAGAATCTACTGAATACATACCGGATGATTCATTTTTGTGCTTTTCAGGATTTTTCCACCAATCTTTGATAGGTTCAAATTGAACTTTATTACTGTCAGCAAACTCTTTGACAAATTATTTATTATAGACCTTCTGCAGATCAGGGAGATGATACATTGCTTTGACGTCTTCTGCTTTGAATGATCCAAAAGATGCTCCAGAAGCCGAAATAAACATTCTGTCCTTAATTTCTACACTATCGATGACCCATCGAATCACATCATAATAAGGAATGATGTTTGCTCTGGCTGCAATTCGATGTAGGAATGAATTCGCAAGTGTTCTTTCAGTAATTTCAGAGTCGGAATCTGAGGTATCTTCATCTAGAACTGATACCTTTGCTATTGTGAATTTAGGGTTTTCACTCTCCAATAGATTATAAGCTCCTTCCCATGTCATTCTGTCGAGCCCTTGACATGATGTATCTGTAACTAGCTTCAGCTTTACTGGTTTTTCCTTCGAGACTGTAGGACTCTCAACAAACTTAGCGGCAACAGCAGTCTTCATTCTCCTTGTTCTCTTTGACATTTCTGTGTCTGATATTGTTTCCCTCGGTCTACGAATGAAAGGATTTGGCGTTCTTTGATTCTGCAAAGCAATAAGCTCTCAGTCGTGATAAACAAGCAATTGAAAAGAACGATTATAAAAATTATGGGTTCATGATTCATTATTTATTGAATCTGTGCAACACTTAAATATTTTTTTTGGGTCACACTCACGTACTCAAAACAGAATCGAAAACCAATAATCATTTGATTTGTTATTGAATGTTGAACGTACAATTGGAGACTTGGCGCTTGTGAAATATTATATAAAATTACCTATTTTGAATTCCTCCAATGTGACGAATGTAGTATATTAAATATCAATCGCATCGGAAGTATTCAAAATGGTACATAGATATCACAATACAGATTTCTCCGATTGCCGATTGTGATTGCGAACTTCTCCGATTTCCGATTAGATGGTGGTATATTGCATCGAAGAGTTTCAATCAAAAAGAATTATCAATGGTTTTCTCCGATTTCCGATTGCGATATGGTGGGGTCTACCATATAGAGATTCTTCTCATTTAAGCGAAACAACAGTTCTTTCTTTAAATTTTTTTTATAACAAGCATTAGCATCAATTTCAATTGACCAAAAGAATTTATTAAATTACCGATCTGTTAGCGTTTGATTGATATCCCATCTCAAAGTTCTATGAATGGTCTTTAAATCTTTACGTTGGAGATTTTCGATTGGTCTAATTGCATAGAATTTTAGTTCTGTGAACTTCTCTCAAATATTTTCGATTTCCGATTTTTCCGATTACTATTCACGGGACTTTTGTAATTGATTTATTTTCTATAATAGAAAGTCTTTTTATATTTAAAATCAGATCAGATATTTGAATTTTATGTTTGTTTGTACATATTGTGCAATAAAGATATATTAGGTCTTTCAAAACAATAGTCTATTTATTTCTCAGTCTTTTATTTCCTATATTAAAAGAAGAAAAAAGAGGACCACTGTTCTAAATGAATTTTATTCTAAAATTTTGGAAAAAAGGGAGGGTTGTTTGTAGAGTACAACATAAAGATAAAGGCTGCATTTTCACCCTCAAATTCAAGTTCCTTTGTTGACTTAACCTTTTTCTATTTTTGTTCATCTACTTCAATGAAATCAGCTTGCACAATGGGTGACTCATCTATATCAATTGCATGAAGGATTTCATATAAATTTCCCTTTATCACTAGGATATCCTCTGTACCTGAAACAAGTATTTTTCCCTTTGATGCCACTGCTTGGCTTCTTGTCACTCTCTTGATTTCCTTCTTGCTAGCACCTTGTTTTTATTTTGCCTCTTTGACACTTTTTGACCTCTGTTTTGCAGGTGATGGAGTTGTTGTATCAAGAACTTATGTCTTCTTTGTCCTTTTCTCAACTTGTTTCCTTTGTTTCAAATTTACAAACCTCTTTGATTTTGTAACCACAGGCTGACTAGACTCTGCTACTGCTGTTGAAGGAGTTCCTTTAGTTTTAGGGTTTCTAGCTAGGGTTAGGGTTTCCAGTTCAAAACCATTCATAATAAAAAAGAGGACCAATCCTTGCTAATTTTCTGAAGCTCATTCAAAACCAATAACTGTATCCAACCATGGTGAAACAAAGATGTTTCACAACCATAAGATTTGGCTTGTACTTTATCATCCATTTTGGCAAGGCTCCTATGCAAATAAAAGGTAAAATCTAGTGAAATCATACCTATGAAATGCAGAAGCAGCTTGAAATGATATGTATAAAATTTATGGTATCTGCCTTCACATGTAAAGTATCTTTGAATATTGAACAATAGCTTTGCATAGGTGTCCTTGATACAGCTTCTAGGTATTGTATTATTGAGGTCCATATTTTCATATTCAGGAGTCTCTTTCCCCCTTGGTATTTCTATCACAGAAGAAATAATCTCAGGTGTGACTGGCACATTTAACATCCCAACTTTGGTAGTTGTTCCACTGAAGTGTAAGGAAAATTCTTTAGACACCTGTGTATGGCAACCTTGCAGCTTTTCACAAAACCAGAGACAACTTGCTTTGCTAAAAGCCTCCATCACTATTTGGTATTCAATTATGGCCTTCATATTTTCAGGCTCATATCTTAAACAATGTCCTCCTCCGTGGAATTTCTTTTCCTTTGCCAAGCTTCTTAGAAAAACCTGTATGCTTCACTTGAATATATGAAATAGCCTCGCTTTATTAGGATATAAATATTATCGCTTGAGTATATGGAACAACCACAAGTTTGTCTTGACACTTCAGAGCTTAGACATTCGAATGGAGGCAAGAAAAATGAGTATGACCAATTAAGCAAGATTTTGAATTTGAAATGTCATCTTATAACTGAATTATGCCTCATTCATTCCCTATCATGACAATGATGACTGTAGCATGGGTAAGTACATCGAATCTCATCACTAACTGACTCATCATACCACTAACCTATCATTTCCCAACGGATTTTGACAAATTTCAACTCAATGGACAAGACTGTTAAGAAATTGCGCTTTCATAGTGCTCACAATGTATTTTTCCCAGTTTGCGCTGCAAAACTATTAGCACTTTCGTAGCGCAAATCCACTTTTCTGAATTAACGATGCTACGAAAACATGGATTCTTGGCTAATTACAAAATTTTGACCCAAAACCTTATGGAATGACTCCTAAATGGAAAATGTGGGTATTTGATCATGAATGGACCTTTACAAGAATTTATTTGAATTTAATGATGACCTTTAAACTTGTAAAAATCTAACCTACCCTTAACCAAATCCTAAAATGAATTCTAAACCCATTTTTAAACCATGATAAAAAATAGAGTTGACACAATGATGTTTTGAAAAATTTTGGGTGATAATAGTGGCTCCGCTTGGGATAGTGTGCCCATGTGGTACACTAAGAACCAGTAGTTCCAGTGTTGCTATCCATTTCTTGGAAATAAAAACTCTAAAATTCATGAAAAATTCGTCAAGAACTTATGGCCTTCACCTTGGGCTCAAGCTTGATGATCACTATAGAAGAACCAAATTTGTACCTACTAAAAATATGCTCAATCAACTTTGATCTTATTCACACACTCGTACCTACCCTAATAGCTGCAATCTCCATTTTTAACTCAAGAAACATGAAACTTCCAATGAATCCAGTCATTGATCTGATCTGACACTTGAACCTATTGATTGCACTTGAACCAACAGTAAGCATGATACTGAAATGACCAAGGCAACATAAAATGGATCTATTCCTCATAATGAAAATATAATTGAAAATATGAACTGTAGAACTCTTCCATGTAATCAGCTATAGGATCAAAGAAGACATGATCTGTTTGATGCTTCTCATGACATTCTGCAGCTTTGGACAACTCATGTATGCTTTGCTCAACCACACAAGATTTCATTTGTGTGCTATCAAATTTCTATTGAAACTTTTTTTCAAAAACAATGTATTCTTCCTCAATCACAAAAGAGAAAGGAAGCAACACCCTCTCTGTGTTCTGGCATGAAAATATTTTGAAAAGAATGATCATGGTCATGAAGACTATATGATTGAATTTGACATTGTAAAACTTCAATGTCTTTCTCGATCTTCTTAGCAACTTCATCCAAAAATTGAATCTTATCTTTTGACTTGCATTCAAATGATTTTAGGTAAGAAGACAAGGACAAAGAAAAATTTTCATCTACATCCTCATCAATATGATCATCATTCCATTGTTTAAAGCCTTGAATTGAAGGAGAGTCTACCACCAACTGTATTATGTCTATCCATTCTTCTAGAAACATAAGCCAAAAATATGCAAATGACTTAATAGATCTGAAGGAAAGCTTTCAATCCACTGTTTACATTTTCCTTGAAATGAGTCATAGAAAAATATGATGAAAACATATTCATGTTTGACTCTAAGAAGCTCAGTAAAGTCACAGAAATCTGATATATGCTTCAAATTCAAACTCAAATCTTCTCCATTGAATTTTGGACCATTCCTTAAAAAATATGCATCCTTGGGAAAATGATTTTGGAAACCATGAATTCCTGAAAACTCTATACATGCATACCTTGAAACAAGAATGGAAACATCTGAGCTCTTCATATGTCCATTGGAATCACCATGAACCTATGAATTTTGAATTCTTCAACAATGGAGTCGCTAAGGTAGTTTCAGCCTCGAAAAACTTCCTGAGCTCTTGCTACCTTCTGAATTTCAGCTTCAAAATCTCGAGAAAATATAATCTTCAGACTCCCGACAGATGCACCAAAATGTTATAAAAAAATCAGACCTAATAGGCTGCCAATCAAATGAATCTCATGTAACTGTTTCAAACCAATATTTTGATTGAGGCTTAGCCTCCTCAACCTGAGAGGGCTCTCTCAAGGGTTAATGATTTTTGATAGAAATATAGATGGCTAACTCTATGTGGGGTAATAAGCAAATAAATGATAGATATTGGTTTTAAATCACATTATCAAGTGCACATTGGGCTTATGGAGTCAAAATAGCTTCAGTAAAACCAAAAAATCTACTTAGCATGGAAGTCAAGGCATATCAGAGTTCTAGTCAAGAGATACACATGATGTGAAACTGTAAAACACACAGTTAGTTTGTCTATGTAGGAAGTCAGAGAATCTAAGATGAATTCTGAGTAACATAAGCAAACACTAGTGCAATAGGATAGTAAAAAGAGGCGATTAGAACAGGAACACACTAGAACTCTTTATGAATCTCGAGTTGGCTAAGTAGAAATCTCTGTATTAAGCTGAAAACCAGTCACTTACAATAAACACAGTCTTTTGCTAAAAATGTCCAACCCATGCATATTTGACTTATTTATCTTTTATAGATGATTTAAATCATAATATAACCTTATCCTGAGCTAAATACATCTAATTCATAACTTTTGACACCTTGCCTAAGCATATGACATGGTATTTATTACAAAAGGACAGTTGCAAATCTAATGAATAGTCCTATTACAAATAGGATTCAAACTCCTTAACTCTACTCATAACAACCTTATCTAAACTAGATTACATCATTTGCCAACTGTATTCCCATAAGGTCAAATCCAGATGATAAGCTTCAACACTTTATGACCATAACACTGATCTCCATCAAAGTAGGAAACTATCCCCTATTTTCTAGGCATAGGATTCTTTGTATTCTTGAGACACTCTGACCATCATGAACCCATCACTTCGAGGTTATTTGATGTTAGAAACTGAAGTAATACCTACCCAAAATCATTCTTAAGTGCCAGCTGTCCAAAACCACCATTAAAATATTCAAAATCGCTGAAGTAGACCTGCACTACGAAAACAACACAGTTTCGTAGCGCTTTTCGTAGTACAGCCTTTTTACTCTTTTACCTTCAAATTTTGGCTTCTTTCTTCTAGTATTATCTTCATTATCATTTAACACAACTTCCCTAGCAATTTCAGGTCATAATAAACACATTTTCCCTTCAAAACTTTATGAGAAAGGGTAAAAAAAGTTGCTACAGCAGTTTCGTAGCGCTTTTCACTCTCTTTGCACTGTTTGTGCTACGAAACTACTACGTGAAAAATTTTGTCCAGATTTCTTCAAAATTTAAACCAAAAATGTGCCAAAACTTCAGAATACCACTGGTTTCATAAAAAAAAAAGTCATATGAACTAAAAACACAATTTTCATGAGTTTTATTCTTAATTTTCCATTTGATTTAGCTTTTGAATTTTTAATGATTTGTCATTCTGCACCTTTGTTTTTAATCTCATCCTGAGTCAATTTCAGTTGCTGCTCCAAGTCCTCCACTTGATCTCTAAGTCTTCTATTACTGGCTCTCAAGTGAGTGTTGATTACTCTGACAAATTTAGCTTCCTTGATGGCTGGAATTGTCCATGTGAAAAATTGTTCTGCACTGCTTGGAATTTTAGACCTAGAACCAGTTTGACCTTCCCATATTGCCTTCATTATTTTGAACTCTGTTTTCTCAATACTATGCTTTCTGACCCTCTTTCTCATCATAGAAATCTCTTGATTTTCTAACCTCAATTTCTCCTCAAGATGTTGACACTCTCATTTCTTATTTTTTCCTTCATTGTTCTGATGGCTGCATGTTTTACTGTTGGTGATGAGAGATCAACCACTTATTCAGGGACTTTAGCTATTTCAATAGTTTCTTGGAGCTCTTTTATGCCTTCCTTGAGCTTCTTAGCATGCCTAGAGAAAGGTTTCCTTGCTTGAAAGATAAAGGCTGCATTTTCACCCTCAAATTCAAGTTTCTTTGCTAACTTAACCTTTCTCTGTTTGTGTTCATCTACTTCAATGAAATCATCTTGCACAATGGGTGACTCCTCTATATCAATTGCATGAAGGATGTCATTGAAATTTCCCTTTATCACAGGGTTGTCCTCTGTACCTGAAACAACTGTTTTTCCCTTTGATGCCACTTCTTGGCTTATTGTCACTCTCTTGATTTCTTGCTTGCTAGCAACTTGTTTTTGTTTTTCCTATTTGACACTTTTTGATCTCTGTTTTTCAGGTGATAGAATTTCTGCAACAAGAACTTGTGTCTTCTCTGTTCTTTTCTCAACTTGTTTCCTTGGTTTCAACTTTACAAACCTATTTGATTTTGCAACCACAAGCTGACTAGACTCTGCTACTGGTGGTGAAGGAGTTCGTTTAGTTTTAGGGTTTCTAGCTGGGGTTAGGGTTTTAAGTTCAAAACCATTCATAGAAAAAAAGAAGGACCAATCCCTGCTAATTTTTTGAAGCTCATTCAAAACCAATAACTTTATCAAACCATCATGAAACAAATATGTTTCACAACCATCAGATTTGGCTTGTACTTTATCAGCCATTTTGGCAAGGCTCCTATGCAAATAAAAGGGAAAATCTAGTGAAATCATACATGTGAAATGCAGAAGCAGCTTGAAATGATATGTATAAACTTTATGGTATCTTCCTTCACATGTAAAGTATCTTTGAATATTGAACAACAACTTTGCATAGGTGTCCTGTATACAACTTGTAGGTATTGCATTATTGAGGTTCATATTTTCATATTCAGGTTTCATGAATTCCTTGCATGGTTCCACATCAAATTTAAAACCTTTAAACCAAGTCTCTTTCCCCCTTGGTACTTCTGTCATAGAAGCAATAATCTTAGGTGTGAATGGCACATTTAACATCCCAAATTTGGTAGTTGTTCCACTGAAGTGTAAGGAAAATTCTTTAGACACCTGTGTATGGGAACCTTGTAGCTTTTCACAAAACCGGAGACAACCTGTTTTGCTAAAAGCCTCCATCACTGTTTGGTATTCAGTTATGGCCTTCATATTTTGAGGCTCACATCTTAAGCAATGTCCCCCTCTATGGATTTTCTTTTCCTCTGCCATGCTTCTTAGAAAAACCTATCATCTTCTCTTGAATATATGAAACAACTTCGCTTGATTAGGATATAAACAACCTTACTTGAGTATATGGAACAACCACAAGTTTGGCTTGACACTTCAGAGCTTAGACATTCAAATGGAGGCAAGAGAAATCAGTATGACCAATTAAGCAAGATTTTGAATTTGAAATGTCATATCATAACTGAATTATGCCTCATTCATGCCCTATCATGACAATGATGACGGTAGCATGGGTAAGTACATCAAATCTCATCACTAACCGACTCATCATACCACTAATCTATCATTTCCCAATAGATTCTGACAAATTTCAGCTCAATGGACAAGACTGTTAAGAAACCACACTTTCGTAGCACTCACAGTGTATTTTTCCCAATGTGCGCTACGACACTATTAGCGCTTTCGTAGAACAAATTCACTTTTTTGAACTAACGGCGCTACGAAAACATGGATTCTTGGCTAATTATAGAATTTTGACCTGAAACCTTATGGAATGACTCCTAAATGGAAAATGTGGGTATTTGATCATGAATGGACCTTTAAAAGACTTTATTTGAATTCAATGATGACCTTTAAACTTGTAAAAATCTAACCTACCCTTAACCAAATCCTAAAATGACTTCTAAACCCATTTTGAAACCATGATAAAAAACAGAGTTGACACAATGATGATTTGAAAATTTTTGGGTGATAACACCTTCTATTCCTATTTTCCAGCTGCAGTTATTCTCACTAGGACTGCGCAGTCATGGCCTTCCGACATTTTATGTAGCAACAATATTTCTTGTTTGGGTGTATTTGGAACATTGGAGGCTTATTTTGCCCAGCTTGCCTGTCTTTTTCGTCAAGATATTGTACTCATTTATGCTATTATACATAATGAAATGGCTCTATGATTTTATCATGTTTTTATGTACTAATATTTACTATAATTTCTAGTTTTATGTTCAATATTCATGTTTTTCCTGTTTTGAAATATTATAGAAACGAACCCGCGTGTATACACACTTTCACCGTGACGAGCCAATGTATATATCTGTAAATATTCAGGACTGCGTAACACTTTATATCAATAGAATTAATTAGATCATACTCTTCACTTCAGAAAACATGCGTCGGATCACAAATCTAAACATCTCACAAACAGATCAAGAAAATACATAGTCATTTCAAGTCTAGAGATCCTGATCCATCATTGTATTCATAGTCATTTCAGGTCTCAATCCCAGAGGTTCAAGGAGCACCTAAAATTCCAAGAGTTATGTCGAATCAAGGATAATAGAAGACCCGAAAATCACAATAGAGGTAGAGGGTACATGCATAACAATGACCTACAGCATACTATGGGTAGATTCTTTCTGCCCACTTTTGATGGGTCACCCAAGTGCACAGCCAAGGCTTGGGTAGAGAAATTAGATATCTATTTTCAACGGAACCGAGTTTCAAAGATGGAGACCATTAAAATAGTAGTGCAACACCTTGAAGGTGAAGAACATGAGTGGAGGTTTCACGGTCTATATACACTAAGGCATGATAGTATCACTAATTATGTATAATTTACCTCGAGGTTGGTGGAAATATTTGACCGCAGGGATCCAGAGGCAGCTTTTGTTGAGCTAGCTAAGCTCAAGCAAAGAGGAGATTCGGATAATTATATCTCTAAATTTATAAAACTTTCAGCTATCGTGCCCAATCTATCTGGAGCTAGAAGAGTATATATGTTTATTGATGGACTAGCAGAGCCTTTGCATGGGTTGGTAAAATCTACTAGACCAACTACGCTCGAGGAGGCTCTTGAGAGGGCTAGATACTTGTAGCATGCTTTGCCAAGGGAAAGAGCCCCATTTGAGCAAAATTTCTCCTCTGAGGCAAAGGGGAAAGATGTGAAGGTTCCTCCCTCAAAGGAGAACCAAGAAAAGAGATCTCTTAATGATGATGTATAGGGAGATCTAAGAAGGAGAAAAATTTTCTTCACTTGTGAAGAGCCATAGGCATCAAGGCATCGGTGTGCTGTCGGGAAGGCACATTATATTGAGGTATTTTCTGATGATGAAGAGGAGGGAGAATAGGATTTAAAAAGGGATACCAAATTTGTAGCATCAGGAGGAGATCCACCACCACTAGGAGGTTGGAAGGGAGCATTTGCTCCAACTGGAGGAGAACTTGCAGCCTTGTGGGGAGTTCCCAAGTATCTAACATTGAGAGTCATAGGTATTGTTCAAGGGAAGTGGGTGTCACTATTGATAGACAGTGGGGATACCCACAACTTTATTGATACTTAGTTAGTGCAGAGGAGAGGCATTCCCACAGATGATTTCGAGGGATACTCAATCTTTTTTCGAGGAGCTAGAACCATGGAGTGTGTCAAGTATGTTCCAGGATTGACTATCACTTTAGGAACTTACACATTGATAGACCACTTCTTTTTGGTTGATATTCCAGACACCAATGTGATATTGGGTTTTTAGTGGTTGATCACTTTGGGGAAGGTCACCGTGGATTGGAAGACCTTGGAGATGGAATGGACAGATAAGGAGAGTGATGAGCACCAAAATATCAGGGGCATACACACCTATCCACCCTAAATTGTCTCAACACATAGGATGGAGGCTGATTTGTGTAGAGGAGACATAGAGTGGGTAGTGGAACGACGTATGTCAGAGGAAGGAGGCAAGGGTGTACCAGTACACCTGGATGTGCAGTCTATTATAGACTGTTATTCTATAGTATTTGGGTACATACCACTGACAAGGCCACTAGACCAGGGGTTTGAGCACACTATTGAGTTGTAACAGGGGATCCAAGCAGTGATCACCAAACCCTATATGAATCCCAAATCCTACATGGATGAGATTGAAAAGGCCATTCGGGAGCTCTTTGATTTAGGACATATCTGACCTAGCACCAGTCCCTTTGCTTCTTCTGTGGTCTTGGTGAAGAAGAAGGATGGCACATTGAGGACGTGCATTGGATATAGAGCCTTGAATAAGAAGACAATGAATAAAGGGTACTTGATTCCCAGGATTGATGAGATGATGGATGAGTTGAGGGGATCAAAGTACTTCTCAAATATTGATTTGAGGTTAGGATAACATCAGATTAGGGTGAGAGATCAAGATATCCCCAAGACTACATTTAGATTCCATTATGGCCACTTTGAGTTCTTGGTGATGCCTTTTAGGTTAACCAATGCTCCAATTACTTTCTTAGAATTGCATGAACCACATCTTCCGTGGTCAATTAAGGAAGTTTGTGGTGGTTTTCTACTTTTACATTCTTATTTATAGTTGCACATGCGAGGAGCATCTGCATCATATTGAGATAGTATTACACATTCTTAAGGAGCAACAATTCTATGCTAAGCTCTCCAAGTGTGAATTTGGGCTCACATATATGCTCTATTTGGGCCACATCATTGGAGTGAATGGAATGAGATTTCGTGAGGAGAAGATCTGTGTTATCCAAGAATGGCCTAAGCCAAAGAATGTAACAAAAATTTGGGGGTTTGTAGGCATCTACACCTTCTACCGGAAGTTTGTCAAAGGGTTCTGCCAACTAGCAACACCACTCACAGATTTGACCAAGAAGGGAGCCTTTGGTTGGATAGACACAGTGCATAGGACCTTTGAAAGGCTCAAGAAGGTGATGAGTTATTTCTAGGTTTTAGTATTTCCTGATTTTACCCATCCCTTTGTGCTGGAATGTGATGCTTCAAGGGAGGGCATTGGCACAGTCTTGATGCAGGGGGCCACCCCATAGCTTTTAAGTGTTGAAAGTTGCTACCTCATGAGAGATTTTATTATATATATGATAAGGAAATGTTGGCTATCATGCATGCATTGGACAAGTTCCGACAGTATTTGGTGGGAAAAATATTCTGAATGAAGACTGATCAAAATAGTCTTCAGCTTTTTCTTGAGCAGAAGTAGCTACAAGAGAGGTAGCAGAAATGGGTTAGAAATATCCAGACATATGAATTTGACATTGAATATGTCAAGGGGAAGAGTAATGTGGTAGAGGATGCCTTATCCCGGAGACCATCATCATTATCATTGATGAGTGTGGATACAGATTGGAAGGCTCGATTGTTGGTAGAGTATTCCAAAGACCGCTTTGCATGTGAGATCCTAGATGGACATGTGACGAATGAGAGGTTTAGAGTGATGGATGAGATCATCTATTACCAAGACTGGATCTTCTTGACTATAAATTTTAGGCTCAAGGAGAATATTTTGCATGCATCACATGATTCACCACTTTCAGGCCATCAAGGATTCACCAAGACATATCGGTACATTCGAGAGAGATTATCATGGAAGAATCTCAAGGAGGATGTTCTTCAACACATCAAGGAGTGCATAGTTTGCTAGTATAAAAAAGGAGAGAAAAACCATCCTACAGGGTTGTTGCATCCACTCACTATTCCGGAAGGAAAATGGGAGAGTATTTCCATGGAATTCATCACCGGTTTACCATTAGTACAGGGTAAGGATTGTATCTATGTTGTTTTTGATCGAATAAAAAATTATCAAATTTATTTTCTATTTCTACACAATACACTGCTTCATAGGTAGCCAAGCTCTTCTTTAGAGATGTTTTCAGACTTCATGGTATTCCTAAGACCATAGTCAGTGATCGAGATAGCCGGTTCATGGGTGGCTTTTGGCAGGATATTTTTCGGTTGGTGGGTATCGAGTTGACACAAAGTACTAGTTATCACCCTCAGACTGATGGGAAGACATAGATAATAAACAAGTGGCTGGAACGCTACTTGTGAAACTATGTTTCAGGGCAGCAAAGAGCATGGTTGTGCTGGCTCCACTTGGGAGAGTATTGCTACAACATGACATTTCATATGTCTATCGGTATGTCTCCATTTCAGGCTCTATATGGGTATGATGCTTTATCATTTTTTGATGTGATGTTTAGAGAAAGAAAGGCTCCTAGAGCCAAGGAGTGGATCCAAGAGAGTCAAGATATACTTTGTGCTCTCAAGGAAAACATTGCTACAACCCAGAATCAACAGAAATTGTATGCAGACTCTGGTCGGGTAAAGAGGCAGTTTGAGGTGGATGACTTGGTCTATCTCTGTATTCAGCCATACAGACATTCTACATTGAAGGAGAAGGGGGCCGAGAAGCTTAAGCCCTGGGTCTATGGGCCATATAGGATGATCCATCGAGTTTGGGAAGTAGCATATGTGTTGGAGCTCCCCATTGGGAGTAATATCCATAACATTTTCATGTATCATGCCTCAAGAAGGCCATTGGAAAACATGTAATTTCCACCATGGATCTCCCACCTATTGATGATGACGGTCATCTGGTTCTACAACCATAAGCTATCTTATATACTCGGGAGAGAAAACTAAGGATCAAAGTGGTTAAAGAATATCTGATTCGATGGAGGAATCTACCAGATGAGGATACCACTTTGGAAGGATAGAATATTTTGCAGCATCCATCTTTGCAGTTGCTTCATGACAAGAAAAATTTGGGAGGGGAGGACTGTAATATTCCTAATGATCTTTTAGCTAGTTGGAATATTAAATTTTTCTTTTGTTCATAAATTATATGAATAAGTAGGTAGAGAGACACTTAAATCTATTTATTAGGAATAAAATCACTTCTAATGTGAAATTGGATCAGTGTAGCTAGTTGAACTAAAGCAACCCTTTGTATGAATGGGGTCAATGCATGTGGATGGGGTCAAGGTTGACCAAATCAACAACGTTTTCATGGAGCGAGTGGAGATAGAGGAGGATAACACAGTTATGGTGGGGGAGTGTATGCATGGGAGTAGCATCTTTAATAAGTGGGACCAAGAGTGAGGAAGCTCACAAAGCATATAATGAAGGGGGTGGCAGCCATAGAAGGCATTCTGATTATTGTTTGTGTTTCATCTTTTATGATTTTTTTCACACTTCAGCTGTTTAATAGAGTCTGTTGTGTTGTTTACCAGAAGGGTGTTTCCGGCGGAAATACCACCCTCCTCCTCGGGGGACTTCGAGTGCCCACTTAGGAGAGGTTCATTTGAGCTTCGTTCCATGATCCAGAATCAGCCCAAGCATTAGCCATATTTAGCAGTGTAGTCTCCTTCAGAGACTGCATTATTTTATAGGACAGTTGCAATGGAGGGTTGAGAAACCCAATTTGTGAGCTTGTTTCCTAGTGAGGGGAGCAGCTCTTCATCCGGGAAGCTAGTAAGGAGGAATATCAACTATTTTCTTGCCATATCAGCCACCTCCCAACAATTATTCATTTGCAGAGTGTAATTCAGCCCTAGGGCTGCATTTTTCATGTTGTGTATTTCTGTATACCCTTTCTGGGTTGTCTTGGAATTGTGCTAGAGAGCCTATATCTCTTATCCCAGCATTTTCTGAGCACTATATCAGTAGCTCCTTGTATTCCTATTTTCCAGCTGCAATTATTCTTAATAGGACTGCACATTCATGGCCTTCCGGCATTTTGTGTACCAACAATATTTCTTGTTTGGGTGTATTGGATCATTAGAGGCTTATTCTTCCCAAATTTAGTGTCTTTTTCCTCAAGATATTGTACTCATTTGTGCTATTATACACAACGAAATCGCTCTATTATTTACTCATGTTTTGATGTACTAATATTTACTTCAATTTCCAATTTTATGTTCAATATTCTTGTTTTTCCTGTTTTGGAATATTACAGAAATGAGCCCGTGTGTATATGCACTTTCACCATGACAAACCAGTGTATAGATCTGTAAATATTCAAGACTGCGTAACACTTCAGATCAACAGACTTACTCATATCATACCCTTCACTTTAGCAAACATGCGGTAGATCACCGATCTAAACATCTCACAAACAAATCAAGCAAATACATAGTCATTTCATGTCTAGAGATCCTGATCCATCATTATATTCATAGGTGCATCATTATTTCAGAACTATCAATAAAATATAACCCATTCCATGCAGATGTACTTCAAATTGAAGTGTTCAATCGATATCCATATGCTTGCACACTTTTCACTATGATATTCTTCTCCTTACATAGTTTGAACCTTTCCCAATACCATGAGCCAAAACCACACAAGTGTCGATGGTATTCTTGGACAGAATCAAATAGACAACACAACGCTCAATGCTGTGGGCTAAAACCATGGTAAGGACCCTTGGTATCATAAAATGAGTACATAAGTACATACACGATTTGGATTCTTCGTACCCGTGTGTATACGTGATTTCTCGTCATCAAACCTGCGTATACATTGTGAAATATTACCTTTATCATTTCTCTAATACTGACTAGAATTCCTTTTTCTGTCACATCTGAGTTGACTTGTAGAAAATTCATGTTTAGATATTTAACAAATAGGTTGCTATCAAAAAGGAAACCTAACGACTAGGTTTCCATCAAGGACAACATAACAACATATGACATCATAATCCCAACACTACTGCCACACAGACCGAGCCTATAGAATATATGTTTGAAGTTTGAGAATTCTTTTTATCTTCCAAAATCCAGAAATGGAAGGTTGTCATGTCTTGTCTCTAACAAGGAATAATTACTTTGAAAGCCCATAGATAAGAGGTGAAGAGACTCCGTGAGGAGGAAGCCCAGACCATTACTAAGTATATAGATCGGTTGGATAAAGCAAAGAAAAAACAAGAGAAGCATCATAAAAATATTGAGATTTTAGAGGAGTAGGTGCTGGTGTTGAAAGATGATGAGGAGGAAACATTTACCTTGACACAATAGGTGATGGATAGCTGACCTCCTGCTGATAGTTATGCCCTATTTATCCACGAGCAATTTCTTTTCTTCTCTCTATAGATCATTTTTAATGATATTAGTCATGAAATCGAAGACCTGATACCGTTTCTTTGTATCCTGAGGATTCAAGATGTTGTGAACCAACATTTGATGTGTGAATTATATATGCATGAATATTTATTTAGTGATGACTAGACCTTCAATCCAGTCCAATTTGTGGGATATTTCCAGTTGAGAGCTTTTACCTCCTACACCATTAATCAGGTTAATTGGAAAAATATTTTTGATACATTTGAAGAGAACCAAGCCACAAAACCAATTGTTCTAAGAAGGGATAATGGTCAGTCTATGAACATTTATAACAAACATGCCATATTTTTACAGATTGAGGGGCATAGAGAAAAAATGTTGGCAACACAAAAATGGTGTACTAGAATCTGTACCAAACAGGTGGTCACTTTCCAAGATGATACTCGTGACAACTACCAGAAGAGTTGGATGTTTTTGCCATTAGCCATCACAAGTCGAGAGAATTTTGGCACACCTAACTTTGCACGAGCATTATAGATCTTGCCACGATATGTGGCATGCATCCATACTTGTGGGGTCCGGTGGATGTGTTTGAGGTTTCAATTCCCCATCGTTTGGCTACCAGCAGACCAATACACTCTGGCATACAAAGTGGGAAATGATTGGTGGAAGGAAATTCTTCTGACAGATGGACATAAACCCCTAGGGACATAAATGGATAATAGGTATGACCTCACTCAGCTTCATGTTGACCCTAGCTGCTCCAATCTAGACCTGTTGAGATAGATCAGCTGGGGGCAGATGTTGGGAGCCAAACCTAAACATCTTTTCCTTCCATTTTATCCTAATTTCTTTGTCCATTTGTGTCATTAGCATTAGATTCATGTTCTAAAGTGCACAGGTAAACCCCTCATCATGTCTTCTTGGATTATTTAGTCAATGAAATATATTCATGGGGATTATTACCTAAGTGATTTACTAATTTAGCTATTTTTGCAAATTCTGTGGTCGGATGACCATATTCGCAATTCTAGGAACAACTACCAAGTTTGTAGTGCTATCTTGGGTAGTGTTGCAACAACACAATGACTCCAAAACCTTTCCTCTGTTGTCTTTTGCATCTAGTATGACTATCATAAGAACTGTGCAATTGTAGGCACTAGTTGTCGGGTTTTTAGGAACTGCCATTGTAATCATTTGTATAAGAAGGGATTTGAAGTTGTGAATCAGGGGTTGGCTATGCAAGGAATTGAGATCTATAACAGAACATTCATCAAGTTAATGAAAGTTATATTTTTTTCCTTCTTGTGAGTTTGTGAGTACATCGTAGTCCTAATCAGGGAGTTGGGCCCACTCAACTGACCAGGTGTTGCTTACTTTCTGTGTGTGTGTTAATTTCATTTCATGTTTTGTATATTTCTTAATTATTGTGACAGTAGATGTAATTACTGAGATCCATATTTGTCATGAATGTGTTGCAAGTTTTACAATTCATTGTTGTTACAGTGATTTTTTGCTTTACTTAGTTCATCGAATCCATGATTAATACATAACTGTGCTATTTTCATCTACATATATTTTGCATGTTAGCCTTGAAATAAAAAATGCACCCAGATTTATAATTAATGTGGGAAAGGGTTTGAATAATCATTCACAATTGGACACCAACACTTACTAGGACTATTTCCTCCTACATTCTTCAACAAAATATACATAAACTAATATAAACAAAGAAATAACAGTAAACAGATAGGACCATAAACAAATTAGTCCTTTGCGGACTCGATCGGCATTGTGTCCTTGGCACTTGACCTAGAGATCTCTAATTTCTGAGGATGCTTAAGGAGTTGTTTGATTCTACCTAGACGAGCATTTTGTTGTTAGACTTGGAGCTACAAAAGCTAGAAATATTTATGAATTTCTAACATAGCCAAATCAACCTACATAAAGTATGTGGTATGCATGCTAGATTTTACAACCAAATGCTTCATCATCCAAGACAACTGGAGGGTTTGCTAGTACTGAGAGATGCTTCCTCAAGTGTTTCCTAGGTCGAGCACAATCATTTCTCCTTAGAAAACTACCTCTTCTTCTTCAACTTGGCGAGTGAGGGCCTCCTCCTCTTTTTATATTATTTTCCTTACCTAGCTCAGAATTTATTGGAGATATGTCGAAGGAGCATCCTTGATGTGTTACACTTACCATTTGCAGCCAGACCTCCATGGTCCTTAAGAGGATGGATACCCTCTCTCTTTATGCACCCATATTTTCCATATCTACCTTATTCTTGCCCTCCCCTCTTCCTCCTTCACAGTGTTTTCCCAGTCCATCTGTGGTGTATTCTCCCCAAAGATAGGAGAAACAACTGCGTAGCACACTCGCGCCCCTCCAATTGTGTTCCTTTGTGCTCATCCAGGCCCTAACTCTATGATAGGTTGGGAATTCATATATAGAAACATATAATTATTAGTGTATCTCATAAGAAAATATAAAACCAATCTTCCAATGTCGTCATCAAACTATTGGTTTCCTCTCCCACCTAAAGAAATGAGATTAGGTCTCACTGGATAACCTCCAGTGCGGGTCCTTCCACCTTTCCCCTGATCCCTAGAGGAGAGGCAAAAGGGTACCATTTCTATGTTCAATCTCATTGTTACATGTTGGCTAGGGTGGTGTCTCCACCCTATAGTCCGGGTGGCCAACCCGGTCATACCCTGGTTATCACAACAACATACAACTATACACGTGTAATATTCCCAAATTTTCACATGATATTTGGAATATTAGAGTTCTTAATAAAATTAATTAATTAAGTAAATAAAAGGGTGGAGGTACCCATAATCCTCAAATATGAATAAAATCCACTTTTGATGTGTGTATGTGGATATTCTAGATCTAGATATAAATAATGGAGTAGTGGAGAAACTCCATTAATGATAAAGTAGTGGAGATCACGTTTCATTCATGAGATAGATCATGGAGGATGAGATAGTCAGATAAGATCATGGATCTTAAATATAAAATCATGAGGATATTTGAAGAGGTCAACTGAGATCATAGTGCATTCAAAGTAAGATCATAAAGCAGTTATGATAAATTAGTGGAGGAAGTGATGCATTTAATGCACACATGATGGAGAGGGTGATCACCCCATGTGAACATGATGGAGGACATGGAGAAACAATGCAATCAACCATGGAGACTTATGTCCACATGTACAATGCAGTTATGGAATGGGCCTAGGCTACGGAAGGCTCATGATCTATATAATGAAGGTGAAGCCACAATAGAAAGAAGATTTGGATACTTGGATTATTCTTTGATCTGTTTATATCTAGATTTGTCTTAGGACATTCCTATGCATGCTTGAGTTGTTTAGCTAAGTATATCGTGCTATTTAGCACAGGGTGTTTCCGAGCGGAAATTCCACCCTTACCCACGGGGGACTTGTGTGCCTACTCTGGGAAGGTTTTCTATTGAGATTTATTCCTCATCATGCATTGGTGTCATCTTCAGAATGTTGTTTCTAGCATTCAGCTAGGAAAGCAGTGGAGGATTCATCCTACCACTTTGTTTTTCAAATTCAGTCTTCCAGGAGTAGCAGATCTATATTCAACATTCATTCCATTGGGTTTTACCTCCATGCAGCAGTAGTCCCTTCAAGGATTGCACAGTCCAATCCTGTAGATCTATTGGAGGAAGAAATTTTCCAACATATAAGCTAGAAATCCGATGAGGGATCATCTCCTCACATTGGATCTATTGTTTCCATCATTCCAGATTTGTATTGGCATATCTAGCAGTAGGCTATTGAGCCTCCCTCTCTTACAACGCAGTTTTCTGAAGATGTTGTTCATCCAACAACTATCTTTAGTTGAGGATATTGGAAGAGGTAGATCTTGAGCTTTTAGCCCAAGAATCTAGTGAAGGGATCAACCCTTTTTACATAGACCTGATTGTATATCATTGCAGCCATCATATCATCAGTTCATGTAGTAGATCTGCATACCCAGCAGCCACATAGTGCAAGCCCTAAGAGGGTGATTTTCTAAGATTGATAGATATGGAAAATCCTTTCTCGGTTATCTTGGGGATCCATCATAGTGCCCCAATCTGGAATCTTGGCATAATCAGAGCTCCTGACCTCCATAGATCTACATTTTCCTTTTATCCAAAGTCATATGTTCATCATATGTTGAAGGGACAACGCTGTATTGCTTCCTCTAGCTCTCCAGTTACGCAATGCTAGTTGTGGCATGCTTTCAGGGTTATTCTAGGCCATCACTTTGGCTATAGTACCTTTATTTTTGTACATTGTTGTAATTGAATCCATCTCCAATATTAATAAAATTTCTCACCTATTTTGTCTATATCTATGTTGATCATTATCTTTATGTAAATTTTCTATGTATCAAATATTATGTTTGTGTATCAATGCATTATTCCATTTTGGGATATTATAGTGGTATCAGAGCATGATCTTTGGCTCATCTCGTGGACACTTCATCTTTTGCATCAAAAGAAGAAGAAGATAGAAGAGATCTATCATGAAGGAGGATTGTAGTTTTTCCACTCTTCTCTTTATATCCCTGCAAGATATCTCCAAGGAGGTCAATGAGATGAAGAGGGAAAGGAAAAGGAAGGATCTAAGAAGAAGATTGGATGAGGAAGGTCCAAGTACTTCCTATCAGCAACAAAGAAAACCAGAGAATCATAGATCTCCTAATATATCTACTATGCCCACTTTCTTTGGAGAAGGTGAATGGTATTGTCATGAAGAAAGAAGAAACATGGAACTTGAGACTTAGGAGACTCTCAGTTTATATCTTGAAGAGTACAAAGCACAGTCTAGAGCATTCAAGGAGAATCTAACTCTCCACCAATTCTTCAAAATCAAAGAAGAAAGAGGATCCTATAGCAGTAACAGAAGAAAGAGGCACAATAGATTATATTTTCCTACATTTATGGATCTTCCTCAAGCACTGTTAAGGCTTGGAGGAAATAATTAGATGCATTTTTTAGGCTACATCCTATAGCTAAAAAAGAGGTTGTTCAAATTGCAACACTTCGTCTTCTAGGTGAAGCCAATGATTGGTGATTTGGTCACAGAAGCATGTAAAGGTGACTAAGTATTCATATTTCTTTCACAAGTTGAGGAAGAAGTTTGATGTGAGAAAACCATAGATTCCTCACAAAGATACATGTCTTGAGAAGTCAAAGGATAATTCCATTCTTGTCACTCTGGAAAAGGAGTCACTACATTCACCACCAGCTGAAAAAGTACTTGTATCTGGAGGAGAGACACTTTCATCTTTGCAAGATAGTCTTAAGCTATTGACATATTGAGTCCCATGCATGATTTAGGAGATTCATGAGGAAGAGGAGGTTGATTCCAACACTCGTAAATAAAATAGAAGAGTAGCCATCACTGTTACCAACAGTTGGATACACCATTTTCCCAGTTAGAGGAACTCTTGTGGTATTGCAAGATCTTCCCACACACCAGTTGATCCAAGGTATGCATGCAATTTCATATCATATTGTTTTGGTACCTCTTATTGAAACTTATGGGGACATGCCATCAAGGCCATTGCATGACCAAGGATTAGAACAACATACTAATTTGGAGCAGCAACATATCACTGCGTAGAGGACCCTTGAGTTGATCAAGGAGGAGATCAAGAGCTATCCCAGTTCACCATTGTTGAGCTCCATTCAACCCTTTGAATTGAAGTATAAAATTTTAGAAGATGGGATGAGCATGATCCTATGTATAATGGATGGCTATGAGTTCAACATTGTGCCTTGCCATGAGACAACATATGTATCACCATGTAGATCTACAATGCTTTCACTTAGTAGCAGTGATGATGAGAGGGCCCGATTATTCTTGGATCATTCTGAAGGTAGATTAACTCATGAAGAAATGAAGGTAAAGATGATAGAGGGTAGACATCTTGAGATGAGGAATATTTTCTCCTTTCTAGATGACACTTTCTCAATGAGCATCTCACAGGTCAAAGAGAAAATTTTACCTGCAGCAGATCCAGAACCTCACTGGTTTTGGAGGGCCATTGGTGAAGAGAGAATCTCATGGAAAGATATCATTAGAGGTGCACTTTAAATTATCATGGAGTGAAAATTTCTTCAACATTTTGAGGAATTTGGTGTCCTACAATGGGAGGATACCAAGTTTTTGTAGGATAAGATCCATCATCCACATTGGGATGAATGGTTGATGATGTGGAGCAAGGGATTGCCAAACCACTTACGGAACTCTGACATAGGCCAGAAAGAAGCATGGCTATGCTGGTTTCTCTTGGGTGAGTATGGTTACTACCCAACATCACATATTTTCATGATCCATGCCTTTTACAACACTCATGTAATGAATAAGGAGGCATGGTTGTGTTGGCTGATCTTGGGTGAGTATGGTTACCACCCAACAAACCATATTTCTTTGACTCATTCCTTGTGCATCAATGACAGAATGAAGCAGAGGAAGGTATGTTCACTTTGGTTGAGAGAGTTTGGCCATCACATGACATCTCATATGTTTATGTGTTTTGTATTTCTTGTAATATGGAATAATACTCTCTTCATATGTTATAATGGAGTTTGTTTGTATTGGGCTGATATGACATCACATATGTCATTCAATATATTATTATTGCTCCATGATTCACATGATGATGTGAAGAGGCAGCAAGAGATCTTGTTGCTTTGGATTTTATTGGGTGACTTTGGTCCTACATACTCCCCTACTTTGCATAGTAATTTTGGAGGATGGCAGCAAGAGGAATTCCTCTGATCGCTCTTACTTGGAGAGTATGGACACCATACCTGGTATTTTTAAGGTGTGATGTGGTAGCAGGGGGCATTGCTTCGTTGGTTACTATTGGGAGAATATGGTTTCACACCTTTGTCTACCCATATGTCTTTATCTCTTCCTTTAAACAATGTTGGGATGATGCTTAGATCCAACAAGGCCAACAAGGCCAAGGATGGAGGCATGAAAATCCTCTCTTTGCTTCATGTAGCATGGGGTGGAGGATTAATTTGTGAGTTGCAGCTCTCCTTTTATGGGTGGAGCCATCTATTTTTATATATATCATGTATTCTAGAGGATGTTGGACAGCTTATGGTAGTCACTTGGAGCTTCATGATTGATGAGGGACATCTAGCTACACAGTTAGAGGTCACTCTAGACATTCTAGAGAGGCAACTTTGGTGCTAGGCATACATAACTCATTGAAGAAAATGGGGAGACCTTCCTTGTGTGGATGTCATTTGGAGGGGGATAGATTTCTCTAACATCTACTTTTGCAGTTGCTTGAGGACAAGCAACATTTTTTCTGGGAGGACTATAATATTCCCAAATTTTCACATGATATTTGGAATATTAGAGTTCTTAATAAATTTAATTAATTATGTAAATAAAAGGGCTGAGGGACCCATAACCCTCAAATATGAATAAAATCCAATTTTGATGTGTTTATGTGGATATTATAGATATAGATCTAAATCATGGAGTAGTGGAGCAGCTCCATTAATAATAAAGTAGTGGAGATCATGTCTCATTTATGAGATAGATCATGGAGGATGAAATAGTCAAATAAGATCAGGGATCTTAAATATAAAATCATGAGGATATTTGAAGAGCTCAATTGAGATCATAGTGCATTCAAAGTAAGATCATAAAGAACTTATGATAAGTTAGTGGAGGAAGTGATGCATTTAATGCACACATGATGGAGAGGGTGATCACCCCATGTGAACATGATGGAGGACATGGAGAAACAATGCAATCAACCATGGAGACTTATGTCCATATGTACAACGCAGTTATGGAATGGTCCTAGGATATGGAAGGCTCATGATCTATATAATGAAGGTGAAGGCACAATAGAAGGTAGATTTGGATACTTTGATTATTCTTTGATATGTTTAGATCCGGATTTTCCTTAGGACATTTCTATGCATGCTTGAGTTGTTTAGCTAAGTCTGTAGGGCTGTTTAGCACAGGGTATTTTTTGAGCAGAAATCCCACCCTTACCCATGGGGGACTTGTGTGCCTACTCTGGGAAGGATTTCTATCGAGCTGTATTCCTCATCATGCATTAGTGCCATCTTTAGGATGTTTTTTCTAGCATTTAGCTAGGAAACCGGTGGAGGATTCATCCTACCACTTTGTTTTTTAGTTTCAGTCTTCCAGGAGCAACATATCTATATCTAACATTCTGAATATTGGGTTTTACCTCCATGCAGCAGCAGACCCTTCAAGGATTGCGCAGTCTAGTCTTGTAGATCTATTGGAGGAAGGAAGTTTTCAGCATATTAGCTGGAAATCCTGTGAGGGATCATCTCCTCACATTGGATCTATTGTTTCCATCATTCTGGAGCTGTATTGAAATATCTAACAGTAGTCTATTGAGCCTCCCTCTCTCACAACGCAGTTTTCTGAAGCTGTTGTTCGTCCAACAACTATCTTCAGTGGAGGAGATTGGAGGAGCTAGGTCTTGAGCTTTTAGCCCAAGGATCTAGTGAAGGTATCAACCCTTCTTGCATAGAGCTGATTGTATATCATTGCAGCCATCATATCATCAGTTCATGCAACAGATTTGTATACCCAACAACTACATAGTGCAAGCCCTAAGAGGGTGATTTTCTGAGATTAATAGATCTGGAAAATCCTTTCTGGGTTATCTTGGGGATCTGTCATAGAGGCCAAATCTAAAGTTTCAGCATCATCGGAGCTCCCATTATACCTAGATATTACTTTCTATCTTTATGGAAGTTGTAGTCCCAACAGTTGCAGCAAGGACAACACAGTTTACCTTCTAGCAGTTTAGCAGTTTCGCAGTCCCTCTCGTGGGATCATTTCAAGGTCATTCTAGGCCATCTCTTTGGCTTGAGTGTCTCATATTTTGAGCACTGTTGTACTTTCTATTCACCTCACATATAATTAAATGTCTCAGCTTATCTGTACATTCTGATGTTGTCTTTAGATTTATTGTTTACTTTGCTGAAATTTTCATATTGTGATTTAGTATAACTGCATTCTCCCTTTTGGGATATTACAACACATCTCCCGTTCACCCATTTTGCAGAGCATAATTCCAAATAAGATAGAGATTGAGTGTATAGGCCTGAATGACAACCCATAAAATTCCCCAAAAACCAATGCATGCAGCGAGGCCATTACCCTTGGCACAGTAATCCATTGCGAAACTTTAAACAGGTAGATGTTAACAGAATCCATATCCAAGAGACAAGGTAATGCAGAGGTCGATACTACATACCCTTGAAAACAAGAGCATCGCCGCTTTTGAAGGCCTGGACTGTTGCTCCTATCTCCCCAGTTCTCCTCCGTCTTCAACCACCAAGCAGTGCACAGAGCAAAACAAACGCAGAGAATGATTTCCCAGCAGTGCCTCCTTCTCGTTCAACTTGTGCATACCACGTGGGGCCGCCTTTGAGAGGTGAGACCATCACTTCGCACGAGGCCCTCACCACCTTCCTTGCTGTGACACTTAACTCTTGCTAGCTTGCATGCTGACCGTAAGGTTTTTCTCTAAATGGCTTCATCATTATCCAACTTGGAGATCAGTCCCCGATTCGCACCCCGCTCGAGGGATCCCTAGTGCATTATTAAATTTAAAACACCAGTGCTTTTATAATTTTAGCGCACTGGTGCATTTATACAAAAAATACACATCGATGTTGTGTTTTTAAATAAAAGCATTGGGTCTACAATAATCTATTGTGCCCTACTGTTGTTCCTTAAAAGCATGCCTCGAGATTTTTTCAATGTGTTGGCACTGAAGAAATATACATTTTAGGCGCCAGTTTTCCTTTCATTCAACACCTCAGTTCTTTCCATTATGTGTGTTGCCCTAGTGAATTTAATATATATAATAGCTTGATGTAACTTCTTCCATTAAGTGCAATGCAAAAAAAAAAATCTGCTAATACCTCCAGCTGCCAAGATTTTTTTGGTTGTGATGAAGTTCCATTATAATATTTTCTAAAACACCAACGATCACAAATGAATGTTTTTTTGAAAAAAAAAAAAAACAATTTCATAAACCAAAAACCATCGTTATAACCTCCACTAGAAGGTATTTTCCTTGTAATCACAAGAACTGATTAAAAAAAGGTTGTTCGAATAAAGCTCATGATAGATATGATGATTGTTCCAATTCATAAAATCATGTTTGACAACCTGTGTGGCTAGGCCATTGATAATTGCAAGCTTTAAAATGAAAAATATGACAATTTTAAAATATGATAATTAAATTAATGAAAAAGAAGGAAATGTGAATAAAATTCTAAAAAGATGAAGCACCCATTAAGGTTCTCTCATTCCACTTACAGGTTCCATCTAAAACATATGGTTAAATAGACAAATACACAAACTTGAATCGAGCAATATTTCTTCTACATACACGCTTTCAGCAAAAGAAGAATACAATATGAAAACTAAGTACACATAAGGAAAATTTAACACAATGCAACTTATCTCAATTCCATAATTAAGCTAGCTTTCATTGAAAGATTTATGAGAGACTTCAACATTACATTTCCCTTGGGAATTTCAAAAAACCCTCAACAAATGTTGATTTCAGACTTTTATTTTTTTTATAAATTAACTATTTTTTAATCATTTCAAAATTGATTCCTAAAACCTTTACAAAACGCTATTTTTTTGAAAAAATAAATTAATAAAATTACAAAAATTATAATTTTAAATAATAATAATAATAGAAACCATTTACAACTATTAACAAATACCCCCTCCTCCGCATTTACAAAATTATACCATATACGTATGGGAATTTATTTCATCCCATCCAAATTAAAGTTTGAAATGTGACAGATGCATGTGCGGGTCCAACTTTTGTACATGTATAGGTCATTAAACCACAAACCACTTCTGACGACGATTCCTTTGGCAATTTCTGTAAATGGTGGTGAAAATTTTGGAATTAATCCTATCCCTCAATCTTGAGATGAATGGTTTCATAATTCAACTTTCCGAAAGTTCCCTACCACCTATCAGTACTCCCTCGATCTCACTTTAAAGCCAGCAAGAAATATAAATTTAGTTTATGCCTCCTCTTTTCTCTCCCTAATCCAACTGTTAATATATTATACAACAGATGGAGAACTTCCGGAATAAAGATAAAAATATAGAGTTTCTTCATGACATTTTGGGAGACGAGGATAAATGCCATGATGGGAACTACAATGGTCACTACTCCATCTAGACTCAACTAGGAGGTCTTTCCATGGGACATCATTTTTCAGAAGATATGAATTTCCATAAAGGCATTCAAGGTTTTTCTTCAATTGTTTATTCGGTAATTTCAGTAAATGGAGAACTGAGATGAAACCAAGAAGCATCAACTTTGATCTTATTTTTTCAACTGCTTCATACAGAGCCTTATTATTTCTTCTATAGATCCAACTGCTAGCATGCTACTGCCTAGTGAGGATTTTGGTCTAAAAAACGATTAGTGCTAGCTCCACCATATTATTACAGGACTGATAACTTCTTATTCTCTCACTAAATTTCAAACAGTATATCCATTTCCCCATTTTCGAAATCGTGAATGCAAGCACCAGAGTTGTTTCTAAATATGGATGTTTCCATATTATCCATTTTATAATGTTTGTTGATGTTACAAATAGGCTTCGTTGGATTTGAAAACTTCACAAACAATGATTGAACAAATTTATTGGCATCGCATGTGTTATAAATAATCCAAGTCAATATTGGCATTGAATGTCTAAATGATTGAACACATCTGAATCCTAATAGATAGGTTCAACTGTTCTTGAATAGACATGTTGCCAGATACCTTCAACAGATGTCTTCTATCCTCTATGTATAATCCTTATTTTATAGTCATAGTCCTTTGACATAAACCTTCAACAGATGTCTTCTATCCTCTATGTATAAGCGGAAGATCTACAAACATGTTACACCTACTGTTGTTTCATCTTCTTGTCGAAAATAGGACATTCTATTTATTCTAGTAATCCTTAACATCTTTCTGGACCATCATTTTCCATATTTTAATGAGTTGAGGGTGTAAGTACGGTTCCATCTGAAAACAGGCAGAAGAAAGGTTGCATCGTTATTGCATATGGACCAAGTTTAAGTGTTGTTCCATGGACTATCTCATCTTCCAAGTTCTGCAATGGGTGGATCAACAGATCAAGTAATATATTTTCTTTGTTATGTGTTAAGGTCCTATGATTCATAGGATCAAATGATGATTGGATATGTTCTTTTCGTTGATGAATGATCAAATGATGATTGGATATATTCTTTTCGTTGATGAATATTGTAAATAATATTATATTTTATAAATGATTTACAAAACACAAAAAATATATTAAAAAAATTGAAAAAAGTATAGAAAATGTATATGAAAAAGAAAAATAGAATAAAAATGAAAAATGAAAAAACCCCACAAATATATAGGAGTGTGCAAGCCTAAATTGCGCTCAAAAAATAAAATGCATCAATTCATATTGAAAATTTTAGAATAAATGTGTTCCAATCTAAATGTCACATTGTAAATATGATAAGTATAAATAGCTAGTCTAATCACACTATTTAATCATGATTGTGTTTTAATAAAAGAGATTAGGTTAGTGAATAAATAAATCACATAGCTTAATCGTGATAGATATAGATTAGTCAATTAATCATGCCATTTAATCATGGTTAACTGACAGAGAAATGATTAAAAAATGATTCTCTAATTCAAGCGCAACATTAGTGAATTTACATGTAATTTTTAGGAGGTTATTATGCTTTGATTAGATTATTTTAATCAAAAGATTAATCGCGCTTTAGCACATGTAATAAAGATGACAATCTAATGTTTTATGCAAGGTTCAAAACTTAGGATAAAAATTAACAGAGGATATCTTACCCCACCCAGATCAATGGTAAGGGATTGTTTTCAGCGCCCCTCACCCCCACCACCCTTTAATCATTGTTAACTGACAGAGAAAGGATTAAAAAATGAATCGCTAATTGAAACGCAACATCACTGAATTTTTCCTCGGATGAGGGTGCTTAATGAAGATTATACGGTACTGGGCTTGTGGTTCGGCACGTGGCAGGTCCATATGACCACCCACAAGCCAGACCAATGAACATTTAGTCCATTTACGAGCTCTGGTCGTCACCTCGAGCTGCATTTACTCCATTGAAAACATCGAGGCTGCTCCTTCCACCTCAAAATGACGTTCCTCGCTCATTTTCCTAGTTATCTTCTTCAGCCTTCTGGTTTTTCTCCTCGACCTCCGTGTTCTATGCCTCTCTAGTCTTCTCCTCTGCGAAGCTGCTGCCCCCCTGAAGTAGCAGAGCTGAGCTCCCACACACCGATAGGAAGATGCTGCAGTCTTCAGTGCTACATTGAATTCCTTCCGGGCCACCATTACTTGCAGAGCATCCTCTGCCATTTGCACCTCTCTGCTGCCTCTGGCCTCACCACCTCCTTTGAGCTTCAGATGTGGTGGCGCCACCGCCCTGCTTCTTCTACCACCCAGAGCGCCATCCACCCCTACTGCGCCACTATGCTTTGACTCAAGCATCGCATGCAATGTAGGCGTGGCAACAACAGAGGCTGCGCTACACGTCTTTTGCCCTCATCTCAGTCCAGTTCTTGGGGCAGGTACCCTGAGCATTCTTGGGGCAGGTACCCTGAAACCCGTAGCGAACGCGGTCGCTCGGTTGGTCTGTCTCACCCCTCCGCTCTTCCCTCTGCCTTAGAGCCCTCTCCACAACCTCCACTTCACTTGGCCCCCTCCGTCATTTCGTAGACCCCCAACTCTGCTGAATTCCACTTTCATTGCTCCCTAGAAGGCCCCCATGTTGTAGCCACCATCTCAGTTTCCTTCTGGGAGGAACCCGCTGAGGTTCCCAGCCACGGTCTGTCCATTCTGCAAAAGCGCGCTCGTAGTGACCTTGGTGCTTTTGCGGATGAGGAGAAGAAATATGTTCCTAACAAGCACAATTCGCGCTTAGACAACAGCAGTAGCTCGGGAAATAGAAAATATGGCAAGGAGCAGAGCAAGCAGGCCATGGGTAAAGGTGGTGAAGTCACATCGCCTCAACATGTAGCACTTGCCACCCAGGATGCTGATGACGATGAATACAGATGTCTCATTGTCAAAGAGACACCTCCTGCACCCCATGACACCTAGGCTATCAGGTTTTCTCCGGTTTATGGATCTTAGCATCATAATTTTGTTATATGTTACTATCTATGTTTGGAACAATCAATTTGTCTGTATAACGTTGGTTTCCTCACGCGAGGCAACGACTCAAACTCTCTTTGGGCTAGTTTCCCCTACGTGGGCAGCTCCTTTTTGTTTTTTTGTTGCAAACTATGCCATTGATACAGGCTTGAACTACAAAGGCCAAAGCCTCCATGTATAGTATGTTTAACTAATAGAATTTAATCTTACTTAGAAAAGAAAAAAAACATAACTGAATTTATCAGTAATTTTTAGGAGGTTATTATGCTTTGATTAGATTAGTTTAATCAGAAGATTAATCGCGCTTTAGCACATGTAATAAAGATGGTGATATAATGTTTTATGCAAGGTTCAAAACTTAGGATAAAAATTAATGGAGGAGATCTTACCCCACCCGAATCAATGGCAGGGGATTGTTTTCAGTGCCCCCTCCCCCCCTCCCCTCCTCCCACCTTACATGCCAACCCCATAGTGTTTCGCACCCCCCGCTCCCAAAATTCCTGTAGCGTTGACCATTCTTCCCTCCACCAATGCCCATATGCCATGACACCTTTCTTGACCCCACTATCACTCCACTCATTGTCTGCCAACTCGGCCTCGTAGACCCCACTCCCACTACCTTCTCTTCAGTTTTATTTTTCCTAAGGATTTGTCCCACTCCTAATCAAGAGCCCCCATATTTCACTCCCTTTCCCACATTAGCTATCTGTTACAGAAATTAATTCTTCTCGCTCTCGCTACAACGAACCCGCTCCCCGCTACTGGTAAAAAGGTAATCGTAATTTGAAATTACTCCATTTAAAAAAATTTATGTCGTAAAACTTCTTTTTCTTGCTATTTTTCTTGAACAGTAGAATATTATTATCTTTCACTCTATCGTAACACCCAGTAAACCACCCAAAAATAGTGACCTAATCGCCATCATGCCTCCACCTCAGCATCCATCAGGTAGTTTTCCTTTCCAAGTTATTTCATAGTCCTCATCCCTATATTTTTTCTGATATTTGATAGTGACCCCAAAAGGTAAATCCCCCAAGAACAAAGGAAAGAATCCTGAAGATAATCCAATGCTACCATCACCCATAGAACTGGATCACCTATCTTTTTTCGACCTGCGATATAAAATTGTTGATACCAACTATAAATTTGATTTGTTCGAACTTCACAATTTGTTAAAATAGAAATTTTTGTATCAGAGGTATGAATTCGGCTTATGGGAGTTTTGAGTGCCCAAATTCATGTTCCCACAGACACATCAGTTGGTCTAGATAATCACCTAGTGTCAGATAGGTTATGTTCCATCCCAAAGAGAAATTTTGCGCTGTAATGGTGAAGTCCTGCTCACCATCATAGCTGAAGCCATTTCTAAAATGCTCCAAATAGAAAATCCAAAATTTTCCAAGCCATTTTCAATAGACTCTCTCAACTACAAAATTTTTGACATTCCCATTGAGAGCTAATATCTTCAAAGTCTTTCTCCCTGAGGATGCCCAATTGCCCAAAACAAACCATCCATACTCATCTTCTATGTTCCCTAAGGAAACTAGACATATCATCACCATCATCTCATATATCCTTGGTTACCACTCTGATTAGTGGGTTTATGAAGACATTGTTAGCTTCTTGTCAATTTTTACTACTGAGGAGAAACTTGTTGTTTTTAATTACAATGATACATTGTAGATACAATGCATGACCAATTCATTAAGTTTCCTACAGAGGGAGCTTTCAAGCACTATGTTTTTCTAGTTTACTTGTCTATTTATCACCAGGAAGATAAGTTTCCATTTTATTTGCAGAAGAGAGATGAGTAGGAAAACACTCAATCAATTATCCATTGGACCTCATTGGTGAGGAAAATCTCCACAGAGATTATTTTCACACGCTATGTTGATTAGTTCTTTTACAAAGTTATTTGTTTGTTAAAAAGTGATCTAGAGCCTAGGATAGAAGCAAATATTCAATACATATTACATCTTAGTGGTGAGGTGAAGACATGTGATTTGTATCTATACCATAGCTACACATAAATAAGGATATATGGGTGTGATTTTCCACCCTACAAGCTACCGAAATATGTGCCTATGAGACTTTTCTCATTAGAGTATATTAGAAAAATGATTGATATGGATGACTTGCATTTTTGACAGCTAAAAGGAAGGCACAATTTAAAATCAAAGCACGGGTTGAACCATTTGTGTGGAACACCAGAACAACTAGTAAAGGGAAATATTTTCTTTTGAAGAAAATGAATTTCAAGTTGAGCTTTATGTTGGGAAAAATACTGAGAGGGGGAGGGGTGAGTCAGTATTTGCAATAATCACAATATTTTTTATTTTCTCTTTACTGATTTCTATACGCTACTTTGATTAACCCAACTAGCATATGTACGCGGCTTTCCAAATAGAAACTAGCGTATACATAGATGACTTAATTATTTAGAGAAATATTCAGAAGAAATATTTAACCCAGACCATCAATTATGCATCAGATAGTTAACCAATAAATAAGTGTAGTAATAACAGAATAAATCATCACACAAGAAAATCACACATTAACACCAAGATTTAAAGTGGAAACCCAATTTGGGAGAAAACCACCACTATTTTCGTCTCTGTCTTTAATATTTATTATATGGAAAATTGCTTACAATATTTTACTGATGCAAACTATATCAGTAAGCATACATGCACCTACAAAAGTCTGCAACCTTCTCTCGTTCTCTAGTTACTACTAGAAGGGAGCTCAAACCCCCTGATCTCGTTTACCAACCTCTACTGGAAGGGAGTTACAACCCCCTGATCAGAACACTAGCTTCTACTAGCAGGAAGCTTCTACTTCCATATTGAAGGCTTAAACCCTCAGACCCACTGCAGTCCATGTTTCATAAATTTTCACACTTGATCCAACAACTCCAGCACATCTCAAAATATAGATCAATACCAATAGACTTAACCCAAACTTCAAACAGAATAGTGATATCACAATAATCAGACCCCAGTAATAAACCCAAATTTCAGAATCAACATGAAGAATCAATTTCAACCCTGATCATTCATTATCTTCAATACACACACTACTTTCCTTTACTGAACCTGTGTATATATGCGCTTTCCTATACACCAACCTACATATAGATATGTGAATACTGAATTTCTAGAAATTAATCTGTCTCAGAAACAGATTTGAGGCTTATAGTCATATATCTTTTAAAATTTGTAGAACCCTTATTCAGTCAACATCATTAATCATACTTAATCACTCATTGATCTGATTCATACATATTAAACTTAGCAAAATATACATTATTCAAACAAACCAGATCTACATGAAGACTTCATTGACAAACAACAAAAATATAACAACAGTAAATAGATAACCTCTTCATCAAGCTTCAGAAACCCTGACTTCCATATGCTCTTTAGCTGAAACCAACCTGCATGTATATGCACTTTCACCGTGACGAACCGACATATAGGTCTGTAAGTATTAATTATATAGAAAGTTTTAGATCTGTAGACTTACCCAAATTTCTTCTCTTTACTTCAACAAACATGCTCCATATCACAAATCCCACCATATCACCAATAGATCAAGTAAATACATAGTCATTTCAGGTCTAGAGATCCTGATTTATCATTGTCTCCATGAGTGCATCATAATTTCATATCTTCATATAAACATAACCCATTTCATGAAGATATACTTCTCCCCCTTTGGACTTGATAGAAACCATGATGGAGTTTGATCACCACATCTTGTAGATAAAGAAACATTATACAAACACCTGATCATTCTCCCCCTTTGACATCAAGAGTAAAGGACAGATAATTTCTCCCCCTGAACACATGCGGACATAACTTCAATGAAATACATGACTCTTTAACTCAACAGAGTATGATTGTTCCTATCACCAAGGACATCAAAATAACATCAAGGATCCAACGAAGAGGATTTACATATCTACTCAATTGCCCAACCATGTGGGTTTACAAATTTTAACAAGTCCTTACATGTCTGAATATGAAAAAATTACATCATAGGTCTCAACATGACCTTTTGATCAAATAACAGATATGACTCTGTATAACCAAATAATCTCAAACAGGAGATCATGACACACCAACCAATCATAAGTCCAACAATGAATCTTCTTCAAAAAGGAAAATTCTCCCCCTAAACTTGTGCATCCTGAACACCTTCAACAACCAATTCATGAAATCATCTTCATCAAGGAGATAAATATCAAAGAAATGTACTCTAAGATGAATACCATAACAACAAATTTTACCCAACAACATGGTAGATTGTTATGAAAGCTAACCCATAGAATTTCTATCAGCAAAAATTATACGTGGTTTTATGCACAAAAACATGCATATATACGTGATTCACCTTCATGAAACCAGCATACTGAATTTAATTTTATGAAATTAAGAAGATTTGATAAGTGAGGCAGTGACAACTCCCAACTTTTGTCTAAGATATTCGAATGCTTCCCTGGGAAGAGGTTTAATAAATATATCATAAATTTTTTCTTTAGAAGGAACATTCTCCAATTTGATCTTTTTTTCAAGCACTTGTTCACGTAAGAAGTGATTCTTGATAGGAATGTTCTTGGTCTTGGAATGCATAACATGATTTTTCAAGATGATGATGGCACTTGTATTATGACATAGGATGGAGATGGGAGGTGAACATTTGAATTGAATATCTTGTAATTTTTGCATCATCCAAAGACGCTATGTGAAACATGATCTGACAACCACATATTATGATTATGTTGTAGATAAGAATAGAACTTTTTTTCTTGCTGAACCAAGATACTAATCGGGTCCCCATATAGAATGCACCACCACTAGTGCTTTTTCGATCATCAATATTTCCATCCCAATTTGCATCTGTGAAAACATGTAGAGTGAGATAAACATTCTTTGGATACCATAGACCAAAGCCTTGAGTCCCTTGTAGATATTTGAATATTTTTTTTACAGCCTAAAGGTGTGACTCTTTTGGATTAGCTTGGAATCATCCAGCAATCCCAACTACATGCATAATGTCTGGTCTTGTCCCAGTTAGATAAAGCAGACTTCCAACCATAGATCTATAATTTGGTTGATCTACCATGGGAGAATCATCATGGGAAATGAGATTACATCCTGTTACCATTGGAGTTCTTATAGGTTTGCAGTCTTCCATCCCATACTTCCTTATAATTTTCTTGAGATATTTTTCTTGTGAGAGAAATATGCCATCTATTGCTTGTTGTACCTGTAAACCAAGAAAGTATGTTAGTTCCCCAAGTAATGACATTTCAAATTCTTGCTACAGAACATAAGAAAATATCTGACTCATGGATTCTTCATTACTCTCGAATATAATGTCATCAACATACACAAAAATAATTAACAGTTTATCATTCTCATTTTTTGTGTATAAGTTATTGTGAGTAGATCCTTTTGTGAAACCTTCTTGTCGAATATATTTGTCAAGATGATAGTACCATGCTCGAGGAGCTTGTTTGATACCATAGAGAGCCTTTTTAAGTTTGCAAACAAGTTTTTCATCATTTCCCAGAATGAATCCTTTTGGTTGTTCTATATAAACTTCTTCTTCTTGATCACCATTGAGGAAGGCATATTTTACATCCATTTGATAAAGTTTTAATTGTTGAAAACTTGAAAAATAAAGAAGCATTCTTATGGCTTCAAGTCTGGCTATAGGTGCAAATTTGTCTTTAAATTCTATACCTTCTCGTTAAGCATACCCTTTACAAACAAGTCTATCTTTGTTTCTAATAACATCTCCATTTTCATTTCATTTGTTTTTCTAAATCCATTTTTTTCCAATAACATTTTTATCATGAGATCTTGGAACCAATTCCCAAGTATGATTATTTTCAATATGATGAAGTTATTCATTCATGGCCTGAATCCAACATTAATCTTTACTAGCTTGATTTAAATTTTGTGGTTCAATAGTGGATAAGAATGCCCGATAGCTAGGGTTTCCTACAATAGTTCTTCTTGTTTTGACACTTGATCCCTTATCTCCAAATATTTGAGATTCTGGACGATTCTTTTAAACATACCTGGATGGAGCCTTTTCTGCTATATCTTCTTCTGGTGCTTCTTTAGGTTCTCCTTCCATATAGTTTTTATTTGATGAGGGAAAATATATATCATCATCATCTTCATTTGTTGTTGTTATTTCTATTTTAGGAGCTGTGAGAGACTCATCAATTACAACATCAATACCTTCAAAAAATTTCCGAAGTCTTTTATTGTAATATTTGTATGCTTTAATTCTATAAGAGTAACCAGGAAATATTCCTTCATCTGCTCTAGGCTCAAACTTACCAAGTTTTTCGTTAATGTTCTTGATAAAAAAAATTATTCAAAAAACTCTAAAATGCTTCACAGTGGGAAGATTACCATACCAGAGATCATAAGGATTTTTATCATTGTTCATATGAACATGAGAATTTTTGAGAATATTTATAGCAGTATGCGCTGCTTCTCCCAAAAAGGCATCGAGAGTTCTAGATTCATAAATCATAGAACGAGACATCTACTAAAATTTTCGATTCATTCTTTCTTGCATGCCATTTTGTTGTGGAGTTCTAGCTACAAAAAAATTTCTTTTATGCCACAATGTTCATAGAAATCAAAGAATTCATCTGATATATACTCTGCTCCTTGGTCAGATCTAAGACATTTAATTTTTAGATCTAATTCATTTTCAACCAAAACTTTGAAGATATTAAATTTTTCAAATTCTTCATATTTATGTTTTAGTAAAACAATCCAACACATTCTAGAGAAGTTGTTAATAAATAGAATATAGTATTGTTCTCCACGAGGTGAATTTTTCCTTACAGGATCACATAGATCAGTATGTATAAGTTCAAGAGGCTTACCTGCTAATCCTTCTTTGGCATTGAATTGAACCCTGGTTTTCTTACCAAATTGGCATGATATGCATATGGTACTTTCAGGCAAAGTGATGTTGGGAAGATCATGAACAACTTTGAGTCTGCTAGATTTTCTTATTTGAGAGAAGCTCAAATGTCCCAATCTTCTGTGCCATAACAAATTTTCTGTATATTTACCTAAATATCATTTCTCTTGGCCACCTTTCAATATATAAATATTTATTTCAGTTCTAGTTCCTTTTATTACGGTCTTTCCCTTGTCATGTTCATGAACCACACATTCTTTTGAACTAAAGACAACTTCATTTCCATAGTCACACATTTGACTCACACTCAACAAGTTATGCTCTAATCCATCTACATACATAAAATTGTTAGCTTTCACCTTTTCCTTTAGAAAAACAGATCCTTTACCCTTAATGATAGCAGGAGAGTCATTTCCAAAAGTAACATTCTTTTCCTTCTCTAAAGCATTGTATGAAAGGAGTTTATTTTTATCACCTGTCATGTGTTTTGAGCATCTGCTATCAATGTACCATTGATTTTTTTCTCCTTCTGCAAATAAAGCTATGCCACATCTCCCAACCTGTAAGTCCTTCTTTCTCGATACCTTGGAGTTTGTGGGTATATATTCTTTTGGCTGAAGTTTTCTCCTGCATTCAGATTATTCATGACTAAATTTATTGCAATACGTACATTCAGTTTCTTATTTAAGAGGATAAAAGTTATTATACGAATTCTTCTGTATTCCAGTCTCATTTCTTTTCTTTCTGGCTTCTCTAGTCATGATGGGTTTTTATGCAACACATTAAGCAGCTTTATGACCAAAATTATCACATGGGAAACATTGTCTGTTAAAGAAGAAATTTATGTGATCATAGTACCTTCTATTGATGTTTACCTCTTGATTGATACTTCTGTTATTGTTCATCCTTGAATTGAAGTGGTCATTCTTTACATGGGTATTTTCTTTGTTATTTTGCTGAGTGAAAAAATGTTGTTGGCTAGCTTTAGCTGCATTCAGATAGCGTGGTTCTGAAGATTGAGAAGATTCTCCGATATATCCAAGGCCTATCTTTAGAATAGGAGAGTGTTGAACCTTGATAATTTAATCTAAGGTTTTAGATCCTTTAGAAAATCTAAGATTCAAGGTTTTTAATTTCTCAATTTCCTTTCTCAGACATACTATTTCACATTCTAATTTCTCATTGTTCTTCTCCTTTTCTATAAGTTGATGCTTTAGAGTATCTATGGCTAATTTGTTTTCTTCCAAACATATTTTGAGTTGATTGATTTCTTCAAGAAAATAATTTTCTTCTAAATCATCCATAAATGTATCTTTAGTCTTACTAGTGTCCTTTTCAAATGACATGAGTAGTCTAATATCTTGATCGAATTCTCCTTCATCAATATTTTATAGTGTAGAAATTATATAAATAATGCGTTATATATCCAAGATTCTCCTAATCAAACACTATTTTAACTTCATGCAAAATACAGAATCTATTCCACCATTGATCATCACATGCAGAAATTAAATCAATTGCAAAGCACACATGAAACCATAAAAATTCACACACATTAACACAATGTTTTTAACGGGAAAGTCTGAAGCTAAAAACCCCAACTATCTGTATATAACATATGTCATAGATATCATGTAACAATCCTCATACAAAGCTGATCATATCAAGCTCTCAGTACAATACAATCGCTACACACTAATCAGGTCCGATCTAGAAAATCCATGCACCGATATTTGGCACATGCTAGCCTGCCTCTACTGCACAATCCCTGCTAAAGAATGGCTCTGAATGAACTAAAATCCACCTGTCTTGCACTACACAATCCTCATTGGCATCTCTACTGAGTGTTGGATGCAATCAATGCATCAGTATAGTCACAACTGATAGTCATCTTGCCCTTTCACCTATCTTTCCACTAGTCTCCACTGAAACTTTCCATGCACTGTAGTTAACTGATGTATTCTTCAGTTGATTAATGATTTACTATTTAGTGAATTAATTTTTAATTAATTCACACCACTCTCACTAGTGTATCAATCAGTTGGACTAGATACAACTAGCTCAACTATGTCTAA
This sequence comes from Pinus albicaulis, assembly GCA_034641835.2. NCBI lineage: Eukaryota > Viridiplantae > Streptophyta > Pinopsida > Pinales > Pinaceae > Pinus > Pinus albicaulis. The sequence goes on along the minus strand of CM076584.1, from coordinate 1,357,163,422 downwards.
CTGAGTTAAACTTAACACAACTCCACCAAACTCTGTCACATGAGTTCTAACTGAAGTATTCCATGAAATAGCTCCACTAAACCCTCAGGAATAGCGTAATCTTTCCGTTATCTCCTCGTACACATCCGTGCACTTAACCTAAGTGCTCCAAGAGAATAAGATAATGTTTAGAGTCTAAATATTATTAAGAGCTAATAATATTCGACATATCCGTTTTTAGACTGGCAATCGAGCCTAAACAGATTTTGCCCAATATGTCTAAAAATAGAAATACATCTATTTTTCCAACTTGACCCACCATCCACAAATAGCATCCTGCAACTTCTGAAATATGGTCTCCATGTCTAAAAATAGATATAGTCTAAAAATAGACTTGCGCCAAAAATAGCCTGCGGGCCCACTTAGTGAAGGCGACTCTTTTCACTAAGCTCATCATCTTGTTGAATCTCAACACTCCCTCTCAACAATATAGGGATTATCTGCCACCCCGATCCTGTCTCTATGGTATTCGAATTTTCTCCTCGTGAGCACCTTCATCAGAATATCAGCATCTTGAGCCTCCGTGGGAATGTAAGTTAGTAACATGATCTTCCGCTGCACACAATCTCTGATATGATGGTACCGGATGTCAATATGTTTAGATATATCATGAAATACTGGATTAACTAAGATTTTAATGCAACTCTGATTATTACAATATATCACAGTAGGATCTAAGTTTGAACCGAACAACCTGACCAGGATCTTCCTCATCCATATAGCCTCGCATGCAGCCAAACTTGTTGCCATGTACTTGGCCTCCGCTGAACTGAGTGCCATGGATATCTGTTTCCTGCTGTATCGAGAAAATTTTGTAGACCCAATACTGAAAATCCCTCCAGATGTACTCTTTCTATCCGTTGGGCTCCCTGCCCAATCTGCATTCGTGAAGCCATGCAGCTTCACCTCAACCGACTGTCTATACCATAATCCATATCCTAATGTGCCTCTGAGATATCTCAATACATGCTTTCCTACATTCCAAAAGAGCTTGGTAGGCTTAACCATAGCTTTTGAAAGCTAGTTAACAGCATAGCATATGTCTAGTCATGTATTGACTAGATACATGAGCGAAGCAACCAACTGTCGGTAAACAGTGGCATCCACTACCTCTTCCAATGTAGCATCCTCTTTCCTCCAGCCACCAGGAAGAGGAGGCAGCCTTGCATTTTGAACTTCTCCAATATCTCCCGGGCATACTTGCCTTGAGACACAAACAGTCCATCCTTCCGCTACCAAATTTTCAATCCCAGGAAATAATGAAGGAGGCCCAAGTCCTTCATCTCAAACTCCTTTGCAAGATCAGCCTTGCATGAGAGTATCAACTGTTCATCACCTGTCAGTATCAAATCATCTACATAAAGTGCAATGATCAACAACTTATCCTCCACCACAATCTAGTATAGGTTCGGATCTGCCTCACTCTTGGTGAATCCAAGTCTGGTGAAATAACTGTCTATCCATGTGTACCAAGCACGAGGTGCTTGTTTCAGCCCATATAGTGCTCTTTTGAGCCTGCACACATGCGACTCACTGCTAACGATTTAAAATCCTTCAGGCTGCTCTATGTACACCTCCTCCTCAATGACTCCATTGAGGAATGCAACCTTCACATCCATCTGATGAATGTGCCAAACCATATGTGTTGAGAGAACAAGGATGGTCTGTATGGAAGAATGCCTTGTGACAGGTGAAAATGTTTCTTCATAGTCGATCCCCTTGATCTGTAAGAAGCCTCAGGCAACAAATATTGTCTTTTACTTCTCGACGCTCCCATCAGCAGCTTGCTTCACTTTGTAGATCCATATCGAACCTACCACTGATTTCCCTTCCGGCCTTGGGACAATCTCCCATGCACTGTTTCTAAAAATTGAATCATACCCTTCCACCATGGCATCTACCCATGCAAGGTCCTCCACAACTTCCTCGAAAGAATATGGTTCTGTCATGATACAGTTTCTCATCAGAGCCATGTATCCAGTATATCGGTCAGGTGACTTTCTCTGGCTGCGCTATGATGTAGAGGCTCCTACATTCTGCGCTGGATCAAGATTCAGTTGCTCAACTTCTATAGTGCGCTTTCGCCCTCTGATGTTTGGCCTGTATGAGTGGTTTCTTCCACTCCATGAACCTCCTCTTGTGGCTGATCCACATCTTGAGGCTCATCCTTAGGAACTGATAGCTCCTCATCTGCATGCAAGTGTAGCTCCCTCTCAAGTGACAACTTCATGGATTTTTCCTCATGAAATTTGATATCCCGTCGCACAACAGTCTTCCGACTATCTAGAAAATACACACGATAGTTGTGGGGTGTTTCAGTGTACCCGAAAAATATCCCAACCTCTGCGGTCAGCTCCAGCTTCTTCCTGGCATCCTTCATCACATGAATGTAAATAGGTGAGCCAAAATTCTTCAAATGAGAAATATCAGGCTTCTTACCAGAAAACGCCTCTTTGGGTCTACTCATGCCAAGTACTCTATGAGGACAACGATTTTGCACATAAACCGCAATGTTGCATGCCTCAGCCCACAAGTGTATGGGTAGGCCCTACTCATGCAACATCACCCATGCAGCACCCATAATCGTTATGTTCTTTGGCTCCACGACCCCATTCTACTATGGGTTTTGAGGTGCTATGAGCTCTCTTCAAATTCCTTATGCACTGCAAAAGTATTTGAATTCGCCAGAGATGAATTCACCACCATTATCGCTCCTAAGAGCCTTCACCTGCTTCCCCGACTCTTTCTCAACCAGTGCATTGAACTCATAGAAATTTGAGAATGTCTCGCTCTTCTTTTGCATGAACAAGATCCAACACTTAAGAGAAAAGTCATCAACAAATATCACATAATACCTGTGCTTTTTTGTCGAAGTTATTGAGAAAGGTCCACACACATCTGTGTGAATTCTCTCAAGGATCGTCGTGGCACGACTATCCTTCTCATGAAAGGTGGATTTCAAAATTTTTCCTAAAGTACATCCCTTGCACTGATCTGACTGCGCAAGTGTACCTTTGGGCCTGGGAAGCCCTAGAGAAATTGTTGCAAAATTTTCTAAGCGTTTCAAGGTGAATATGGCCCAATCTCCTATGCCACAATTCACTCCTCATTCCGACTCACCACTCCTTCTCGCTTTGCCTACCATTGCCGCAGACAACCATCTACTCCACTGATAAAGGTTCTTAACCTTAACCCCTATCCTCCAGGTTTCACCAGCTGTCACTACCCAAGAAAGCCTTTCCCTCGCTAAAGACAACACTGCTATCCCTTTGCTTCCAAACACCACCGTAGATCAGATTCTTCTTCAGTCCTAGAACATGCATGACATCCTTCAAGATGAAAGGTTTACCAGACTCCCTCTCAAAGGAAATGGTCCCGATACTAGTCGCACTGTATCTACCATCATCGCCCATCTTGATGTGAACTCCAAGATCCTTTTCCTCCAAATCACCAAACAAATATTTGTCTCCGGTCATATGAAAATACACACCACTGTCAAGAAACCACACCGATACCATCACACTTGAAACCAAGCATGTGATCAAAGAAAAATCTAGCTCAAAAGGCAAGGCTAAGGCCTCTCCAACCGCATCCAAAGAACATGCTGGTTTTTTCTTCTTCCTTTTCGTGGACAATTAGTGGCATAATGTCCGTGTTGGTGATAGTGAAAGCACTTCACCTTGGACATGCCTTGCTTCTTGCCTTTCGCACCGGATTGAGAATCATTCTTCTTGCTCTTCTCCTTCCTTTATTTGGTAGCTAAAGCTTAATTTTCTTCATCTGAATTCTTTGATGAAGATCTGTCCCTAGTACTTCGCCTTGTCTCCTCTTGCACAAGATCTGACCAAAGTCGCTCCCATCCTGGAAATTTCTCCCGACCATTGGCAGAGTCCTGATAGGAATGCCAGCTCTTCGGAAGCCCAAGGAGAGCCAATATCACCAATTCCTCATCATCTACAGTAACCCCCACACTTCCTAGCTCATCCCTACACTGGACAAACTTTGTGAGGTACTTGGGTATATTGTCGCCTTTCTCAATTTTTATGTTCCTGAGTTTATCCTTGAGCGCAAACTTCCTCTGGTTGCTCTTGCTTTGGAAGAAATCTGTCAAATATTTCCACATCAAGAATGGAGAAGATTTTACCATGAATATTGACACCATGTGATCCTTCACACCTTCCAAAGATAATTCTTCGACATTTTTCTGCTTTCTTTTTCCATGCGTCAAGTGTGACCGCATCGCTAGAAGCGTGCTCTTTGGAATTTCTCGCATCTATGAAATCCTTCAACCCATTATTCTTCCGAAAGACTCGCTTCCATCTTGTCCTTCCATGCAATATAATTTGAGCTGCCCTCAAGGGAATACTCCAATCGCAATCTATTGAAAGACATTTCAATGAATGCTCAACTTCGACACCAAGAAAACACTGCAACAAATTCGAATTCCACCAGCACAAAACTCAATCGCTTCAATAATTTCAATTGCTATGATCAATATCGCTCTAATACCATGTAGAAATTTTATAACTAATGCGTTATATATTCAATATTCTCCTGATCACACACTATTTTAACTTCATGCACAATACATAATCTATTCCACCATTGATCATCACATGTGGAAATTAAATCGGTTGCAAAGCACACATGAAACCATAAAAATTCACACACATTAACACAGTGTTTTTAATGGGAAATCCTGAAGCTAAAAACCCCAAATATATATATATGTCATAGATATCATGTAACAATCCTCATACAAAGCTGATCATATCAAGCTCTCAGTACAATACAATTGCTACACACTAATCAGGTATGATCTAGAAAATCCATGCACCGATCTCTGCCACCTGCTAGCCTACCTCTACTGCACAATCTTGCTGAAGAATGGCTCTAAATGAACTTGAATCCACTTGGCTTGCACTACACAATCCTCATTGGCATCTCTACTGAGTGTTGGATGCAATCAATGCATCACTATAGTCACAACTGATATTCATCTTGCCCTTTCACCTATCTCTCCACTGGTCTCCACTGAAACTATCCATGCACTGTAGTTAAATGATGTATTCTTCAGTTGATTAATGAGTTATTATTTATTGAATTAATTATTAAATAATTCACACCACTCTCACTAGTGTATCAATCAGTTAGACTAGATACAACTATCTCAACTGTGTCTAACTGAGTTAAACTGAGCACAACTCCACCAACTACTTCTACAACTCCACCAAACTTTGTCACATGAGTTATAACTGAAGTCCTCCATGCAATAAATCCATTAAACCCTCAAGAATAGCGTAATTAATTCTATCAACTCCTGTGCCACATCTATGCACTTAACTGAAGTGCTCCAAGAGAATAAGATAATGTTTAGAGTCCAAATATTATCAAGAGCTAATAATATTCGACATATCTATTTTTATACTGGAAATCTAAAAATAGATTCCGCCCAATATGTCTAAAAATAGAAGTCCATCTATTTTTCCAACTTGACCAACCATCCACAAATAGCATTTTGCAACTCATAGAATATGATCAACATGTCTAAAAATAGACATACTCTAAAAATAGACTTGCACCAAAAATAGCTTGCGGGCCCACTTAGTGAAGGCGACTCTTTTCACTAAGCTCATCATCTTGTTGAATCTCAACATATAGGCCATCACTATCTTCATCAGTATAATAAATTTTTCTATTGATAAATTGTTTCTTATTTTCTTTTGCCAATTCCTTTCCCTTTTCATATTTATCTTTATGGGGAAATTTAGAACCGTATTGAACAACTCTTCCATAAGCAAAAAAATTGAAAGGGAGCTTACCTCTAAACCTTTCAGTGCCAAGTTGTAGTTTATTTACATAATTTATCTCATTTTCTTCTGATACATACCCTGATCCTTCTTGTTCCTCCATTTCCTTTCCTTTCGCAACAACTCTAAAAAAAACTTCTTTGACTTCAGATGGACCTCCTTTCCTCATTTCACATGCAGTTGGAATCCCATGAAGTTGAACGATAGTAACAGTTTGAAGATCCTGTTTCTCTTCAATAGAAACTAATTTTGACTTGAATTTAGGATTTAGAAATCTTAAAACCATTTTCTATTAGAGTGGTGTTAGTTATAGTTTCACCCATATTTCTCATATAGACGTAAAAATAAACTAGCAATGCTTTCATCATTATTCATTCTAAGTGTTTGACATTGAATTTTGAGAGTTTGGAGTTTAGCACTTGTTAACTTGGCATCACCTTCATAGCTCAGAATGATTTTTTTGCATATTTATTTTGTTGTATTCAACTGCATAAATTTGACAATTTCTAATTCATTCAAACTCCCCAATAATGGATTGACAACTTTTTCATTGGTTTCATAGTTCTTTCTTGCTGCTGGATCTGCTGGAACAAAGGCTAGATATTGATAACTGCCTTCAACTATAGCCCATACATCTGCTCTAAGATACTGAAGATAGGATCTTATCCTTGTCTTCCAGAAGATTAAATTGTTTCCATTGAAGAGTGTTGGTTTGATAGATGTTGTCCCATATCGATTGCCCATCTTAGACGATCTTCCTTCTAGTGAATAAGATTCTTCATAAGGACCTACTCTGATACCAATTGTTGGGAAAAATACTGAGAAGGGGGGGGGGGGGGGGGGGGGGGGTGGGGGCGGGGGGGTGGGGGGTGGACGTATTTGCAATAATCACACTCTTTTTTCTTTTATCTTTTTATACTTCTATACGCTACATTGATTAACACAACTAGTGTATGTACACGGCTTTCCAAACATAAAATAGCATATACTCAGATGACTTAACTGTTTAGAGGAACATTTAGAAGAAATATTTAACCCAAACCATCAGTTATACATCAGATAGTTAAGCACTAAATAATTGTAGTAATAGAAGAATAAATCATCACACATGAACACTGAGATTTAAGGTGGAAACCCAATTTGGGAGAAAACCACTGTTGTTATCATCCTTGTCTTCAATATTTATTATATGGAAAACTTCTTACAATATTGTACTGATGTAGACTAATATCAGTATGCAGGCATCTACCTGTAGAAGGTTTCAACCTTCTCTCATTCTCTAGCTACTACTGGAAGGGAGCTCCAACACCCTGATCTCGTTTAGCAGCCTCTATTGGAAGCGAGCTACAACCCCCTAATTAGAACACCAGCTTCTACCTGTAGGAATCTTCTACTTCCATACTGAAGGCTTCAACCCCAGACCCACTGCAGACCACATTTCATAAATTTTCACACTGGATCCAACAACTCCAGCACATCTCAAAATATAGATCAATACCAATAGAATTAACGCAAACTTCAAACATAAAAGTGAGATAACTGTAATCCGAACCCAGTAATAAACCCATATTGCATAATCAACATGTAGAATCAATTTCAACCCTGATCATTCATTATCTTAAATGCATACGCTACTTCCATTTACTGAACTTTCATATATACGCACTTTCTTGCACACCAACTTGTGTATAGATCCGTGAATAATGAATTTCCAGAAATTGATCAGTCTCTAAAACATATCTGAGGATTTCAGTCATATATCTTTTCATATTTGTAGAACCCTTATTCAGTCAACATCATTAATCATACTTAATCACTCATTGGTTAGATTCATAGATATTCAACTTAACAGCATATATAGTATTCAAACAATCGAGGTCTACATAAAGAATTCATTGACAAACAACAGAAATATAACATCAGTAAATAGGTAACCTCTCCATCAAGCTTCAGAAACCCTGACTTCCATACGCTCTTTAATTGAAACCAACCCGCTTCTATATGAAATTTCACCATGAAAAACCAATGTATAGATTTGTAAATATTAATTATGCAGAAACTTTGAGATTTATATACTTACCCAAATTTCTTCTCTTTACTTCAGCAAACATGCGCCAGATCACAGATCCCAATATCTCCCCAATAGATCAGGTAAATACATAGTCATTTCAGTTTTAGAGATCATGATTTATTATTTTTTCAATGATTGCATCATAATTTCATATATTCATATAAATAGAACCCATTTCATACAAATATACTTTAGACAGAAGTATTAAGGTAAAACCCTTACACATGCACAAATTTTCACTATAGTATTCTTCTCCTTATATAGGTTTAGATTTTATCAATACCATGAGCCAAAACCACACAAGCAGCGATGGTATTCTTGGACGGAATCAAATGGATGACATTGTGCTCAATATTATGGGCTAAAATAATGAGAATACCCCCCTGGTGTTATAATTTTAGAGCGCAAAAGGCATACACAACTTGGATCATTTTTTTTGATGTGTATACATGAATTTGACTGTACTAACCCTCATATAGAACCTTCAATTATGAATATTAACCATCTTCGGCTGGACTTTACCCATTTCTTCTGTTAGACCTTCTACAAACTACTGAGCTTCTCTAAAGGACATATACTTCATTATTTGCAAGAGATTTTCCATCAAGGACAACATATGGAACCATAAGAATCATATTGCCAACACTTTACTTTGTCTTATGACCCTTTCGTCCTGATTTCGAAGTTGAGGCTAGAGAAAAAAACTACACCCTACAAACTCACTACTCGGCCAAAGATACAACAATACATGAAAAAATATGAGTGTGAGGAGAACACCCTCCCAAAGGCCGAAGAACAGATTATATCGGCAACCACCTCTCAAACTCCTACACCTCTAGAGAAGATGGGATAAAAGGATAAGAGAAGAAAAATCTTCCCTAGTGACATAAATTGGAGCTAATGAGTTCCAAATATACAAGAAAAAATGGAAAACTAACTCTGCACCAGTTTTTCAGTAGGAAAACAAAGAGCAAGAAATAATTGTTATAACAGGTCCTCATGTTCCTACTAGGGATGATGACATATACACAATATCTCCCTCTTCATTAAAATATAAAGAGCCTCCAGAAACACCACAAACAACTAATTTGGCTCAAGACACTGTTGAGCCTAATATTTTTTCCAGGTATAAGTCAATCCAACAAAAGAATGATATGCTTAAATCCACTACATATACACAGTTTTGGAAGTAGAGAACCATATCATACCATAGGCTCCTATCAACCTTTGACACAGAGCAAGTCAAAACGAAAATTGCATTCATTGAGGAAAAAATGGCATCCCCAAGGACATCAACCAATTACAAAGAACATGTATTTTCATTTGATGCAAAGCAAATCCATCCAATTTACCAAATGTAAATGCATAAACAAACAAGTAATATTATGTATTCTACATTAACTAATGTGTCCATATCAGCTTCCAGGTTATATGTATCGTTCAACAATACACAGACACCGAACAAGTTGGAAATGATTTCATCTTTAGCCAATGATACCAAGAGAAAGTCACTTGAATATTTGGTGATTAAACTGGGATATAATCCTAGTGATGTGACGACAGTAGAGAGAGTTGTGAAGAGGATAAATGTTGATATAGAAGAATTGAGGAAGTAACTAAAACTACCCACCTCAGAGGATCCACAGGCTAAGGAAGTTTGAGAGATGGAAAAGGAAAATGAGTACATGTTCAAGATAATAATTGAAAAAAAACATCCAAATACGAGACATGGAAGTAGAGTTGGAGAAATTGATCCAAGGAAAAGTGTAGGCATCACAGTTGGTCATAGTTCCACTCAAAATAGTCCTAATTTTAGTGGAAACAACCCCAAAAGCATCTAAATCAGCTTCAGTAACAGTATAGACATTGGATCCTACAAGTGATATAGTTAAAGCTATGGATAATATGACCATTTAGGGGAAATAAATTCCTAAGTTAAAATCTCATCTCAAAACACTGTCAAAGCAAAAATTAAGAATTGATAATTCTTATGTTGCAGAGTTACAGAGAACACGACAAATCGCTCTCAAAGTGGAAAAATTACAAAGTGAATCAACAATGGCTCAAACTCGGGCACAAGAATCCAGAGTGGTATTAAAACAAATCAAAATAGACTTGGGATAGAAACATGGGGAAGAAACATTCATCATCAAAAGCTTAAATTCAAAAAAAAAAGAAGAATTACAGTAGCTGGGAATTCAAGACAGGACTGGAACTATTTTAGACGTAAAGAGGATGCATACCAATAGAAATCCTATGCTACATTTGGGAAACAAATGTTAGAATCTAGAAAAAGCATTTAGTGATTTCATAAGAATATGCAGGTGTTGAATAGGAAAACACTACCAAGACTAATTGATGTGGGAGATAAGATGATAAGCTTGAATGAGTACTAAGAACAACTAGGCACTATTTCCCAATAAAAACAAATATTTGCAGATATAAAGGGAATATCACAAGCAAGTCATTCATGGAGGCCATAGAATTCAACTTTTTCATCAGTCATGAAATAAAACATGTTTTCATCATCAAGCCTAGATTTCATAAATACACAGGTGTGGAATAGGCCTATAGAAAATTAATCAAATTTTCTATCCCAACTGAAGATAGAGGGCAGAAGCTATGTGAATTACTAGAGTAAATCATTTTTTTATCTTTGATAGCAAGGCAAACAACGTAGCATATTTGGAGGTCCACTCATCAACCATTAGCCTGGAAAATAAAAGCAACAACAACATCAATTTCAACTTCCCTATTTTCTTGTTCTATTTTTGTAAACTGTTTTGATATTTTGTAAAAATATTGAGAGTTTACTCAAGATATTTTTGATACCTTTTTTTATAAATACTTCAAAATTTGAAGTAATATAGGTTGGGACTTGTTTGAAGAAAATGACTTGTATTGTAAAGAAGCTCACATAGTCACTGTTGATTATATTTTCAATAATACATTGCAATGTTTACATGATTCTTGTGTCATTTTTATTTGTGAAGCGCATCTCTCTTTGTCATTTTTTTTGTCTCTGTTACCATATGTTTTTCTGAAATCTAAATTATTCTAAGAAAATAAAGGACATATTTTTTTTAAATGTACACTCTGTCTATGGCTTAAGAATACTTTTTATGTTTTCCACTGAAGATTAAAATCATAATTATTAATTATTCTGTTATTAATTGGATTTCTAAATCTTTTCATCTCTTCCATACCTTGGATCTTTAAGGACCTGATGAAATTTCCTACCCTAACCTGTAAGTTTAGCATGTTAACTTTGTATTTGATCAATATAAAAATATTTTGACCCCATTTTTCGAATGGCCTATCTTCACAGTTTCAACATAGAAACACATAAAACCAAAACCTGAACATAATAGATAGCCTAATACATTTAGTCAAACACAACTAAAATATAAAGAGAGAACCCACTTTGGAACTTGAAGGGCTAGATTCCTAGTTTCCAAAGTGGTTCTAAGGTTACCTCTTTGATTTTCTCTGCAACCGCAAAATGATGAAGTAATAAAATCCTGGCGACTCCACTAGAGATGAATATACCTTGATTTGAAAAAACAATTCTCTGGTTAATTTTTTTTTAGTGCATTTAACATCTATATTTTAGAAAATAAATATTTAAGGTAGTAATATTTGTACATATTGAGATTGTATGTTAAATATTATTTAGATCTGGCTCCTAAAATAATTCATACTAGAGCCCATCTATTTCCGAAACCTCCTAAAATCCTAGATAACCCTAATAAATTAATAAGAAAGAAAATATTGAATGATATTCAAGGGAGTAATAGCCTTCTACCAAGAGAAGATTCTCTTCAAGATAGTTTTGTTACCATAGAAGTCATTCAATTTGATCTACCTTTCGAACACAGTTTATTTAGAACTAAATTTGAAACTGTTGTAGCTAAAAAAATATTTGATAAGTCTATGTTAGAACCATACACAAATGAACATTAATCCATAGATCAAGATTTTTACAAACAAGCTCTTCAGTAGTTTGAAAATTTACAACATCTAGTGACATGCCTAAACCAAGTTTTCCATAAAGCTTACATTCACCATTCACCTGAACTTTCATCCCTGTCAACCTTTGTTTCCTCTCCCAATCTACAATCTTTAGATCATGTTTCCACTACTTCCATCACTTCAACAATTTCCACTACCTCCCCATAAATGTCACAAACCATAATCCAAGCTTTCTTAATCCCTTCCACACCTACACCTATTATAATTTCATTTTCCGTTCATCCCCATAATCCCATCTTAGAAGCTAGGTATTCTCCATTATTTTTACCTAGGAAGCTCCATCCTATGCCCCAGGACTACCAAAGTAGGATACATCAGTTTGATAGTTCTACCCCAATTACAACTCAATAGCATGTTGATAGATGAATGATTTCTTCGATTTACAAGAATTCAATGAAGATGATATTAAAACAGGGTTGTTTGCACACAGCCTGATAAGAGATGTGAAAAGTGGTTTAGATATTTACAAGCTGCTTCGTTAGTAGACATTACCCAATTTCACTAGAAATTTCTTGCAATCTAGGAAGTAAAGAAAATTCCTCTACAAATCCTCTCTAAATATGAAAGTATCAAAAGAGAACCTGGTGAAATAGTCGAAGACTATTGTGCCAGATTTAATAAAGTGTACAACTCCATTCCTACTGATATAAAACCACCCGAAGCTCTTGTTGTAATTAAGTTCCCTGATGAATTTAATCCTAACATGTCCTACCAATTAAGATAAAGAAATAATACTATCTTTGATGAGATGCGGAGAAATACAGTTAGTGTAGAAGCTAATCTATTAGCAAAAAGAGCTAGAATAAAAACTGAAAAGAGAGTTACTATCAAAGAAGAAACTTCTTCTTCCTCATATGATACTAAATGTGATAGCCTAGTAAGAAGCATGGAAATAATCGTGGAAAGAATAAATTTAGCTGATATAACTCCTCCAAGAGAAAATCAAGGGGGTCCTCATAAAAAAAATATAAAACTGAGGAGGAATACACCTTAAATCAAATAAATGTATCAAAGAGGCCCAAATGATAAACAAAAAAAAAATAGGCCTCCCTTCCAAGAAAATTATGCGGAAGAAGAAGGGGAATTATCTAAAGACACTGAAGAGAATCATATAAATTTTATGGGGATAAATGATAGTGATCATATTTTCTTAACTCAAGAATATCAAGACATCTTCACACTTTCACAACCGACAGTTAGTCCATTAGAATTCGAAGACTATAAACATGGATATTGGAATGCCATTATGGAGGTACATAAACAATATAATTTTAGGAATAAGAAAATCATTGATAATCCATCAAATAAAAACCCTAATACTCCTCCTAAAGAGATTGCAGATACATCATCCAAAAAATCATCTGATACTTTTTTTTAAGAAATCTCACGCTGATATTCCTTCCACTAGTTAACCTAAAGAAGACCCTCAGAAGGAAAATCCCAAAAAACAAGATCTAAATATCAAGGAAGTTGATAAGCCTCAAAATATTTTCAGCATTGAGAATGAATTAAAAAAACTTAAAATTTCCATTCCCCTCACTAAGTTGATAAACAAGAATACATATAGATCTCAAGTCATGAAGGCTTTGAAATTTGAAGAAGGAACAAAAATTATAAACCTTAATGATGATCATCCTAAATTGTTATTTGGACCTGAAGTAGAAGGTGAATCCCATGACAGAGTTTTTCCTCCATTCTATATTAGCCTGAGTATTCATGATAAAAATTTTCACAATATTATGCTTGATTCTGGTTCCTCTCACAATTTGATTCCCGAGGCCATTATGGAAAAATTGGGATAAGATATCACTAGGCCTTGCAAAGATATGTATTCATTTGATTCAAGTAAAATGAGATTATTAGACCTAATCAAATATTTATGTATCACTTTAGCCCAAATCCATGCCAAAAGTTTAGTTATGGACATTGTGGTACTTGACATACCTCCCAAGTATGGCGTGCTCCTATCTAGATCACCGGGGGGGAGGGGGTATTTCAAGGTACCTTACATTTGGATATGAGTTATGCTACCATTCCTCTATTTTGTCATTCAAGAATACTTTACAGAGAAACACTGATGAAATACATGGTTATTAGTCAAGACAGACCAAAAAAATTTCCCGTGTTTTCATTCCATTCAAACCTAGAATACTTTATCTTTTTTAATGATGGAGGTGTAGAAGAACAAATCCCAAACTTAGAAAGTGATTTGTGTGAGATTGAAGAAATCAAAAGATATTGTGTGAAATTAAAGGAAGAAAATGAGCCATTATAGAACATGGATTTTGATGAAAATATAAGAAAGGAAGAATCAGGAGCACGTGTGTGGTTTTTCAATTGACAAACTAATAAATCAGAAGGTCATTCATTTAAATCAAATTTTCAATGTACCAAAAATATATTTGAGTATGAAGCGTTACTCCTAGGATTGCAATTTCTGAAAAATTTAGGTGCCAAAATAATTTCAGTTCATGGATATCTTGAACTCATAATAAAAAAAATCGGAGGGGAATATTCAACTAAACATCCATGGTTAAGGGCTTATACGAATGTTGTTCTATATTTCCTTGAGCATTTTGTTGAGTATGAATTATCTATAATTCCAAGGGGTCAAAATATCCTAGTTGATGGTATGGATACTTCAGCTAGTACTTGAAAAATGTCATATCGTCCAAGTCACAAGTAGATAGTTGAAGTAAAAAAAAGACCAGTTGTCTCGGATAATATCAAGTATTGGAAATTTTTTGGTGGTGATCAACATATTGAAAAAATTTTGTACTCAAAAATTGAATTCGAGTGTGCAAATATAGACATAGATTATGATGTAGATAACAATGTAAATAAAAGTGTAAATAAAATAGAACTGAGTGAATTGGATGAATATCAAGAAGATTTGGTTTCAAATTAAAGGGTAATTTTTTCCCTAGAGGATTAGCTCCCTTATAAGAATTATTTGATTTTAATGATGTGGCTAAGAAACCTAAAATTAAACCTACTAGAGCTGAAGTGGAACATTGTAATATAGGAACTAAATAAGAGCCCAAAATAGCTAAATTTTCCAAATCTTTTCCTTCTACGGAAAAACAGAAGTAAATAGGGATTTTCAAAGAATTAGTAGATGTATTTTTTCCTGGAGTTATGAGGATTTAATGTCCTAGGACACTAGCATTATGCAACATAAAATTCGTATGAAAGAGGACTAGAAACCTTTTAAATAGAAACTTAGAAGATTCAACCCAATGATTTTACCCCTAGTTGAAAAAGAAGTTAAAAAGCTATATGATTTCAAAATTATTGTATCATTGAAGTATTCAAAATGGCTGTCAAACTTAGTCCCTACTATGAAAAATATTGGGGAAATTAAACTGTGTGTTGATTTTATAAATCTCAATAAAGCTTCCCTTAAAGACAACTATCCTTTGCCCAAAATGGACCATATCAAGTAGAAGGTCATTGGGTCTAGGAGAAATTCCTTGTTAGATGGATTTCCTGGTTACAATCAGGTTCTAGTACATCCAGAGGACTAAGGGAAAACAATGTTCAATACACCCTGGGGCACTTTCATGTATGTGAAAATTCCTTTTAGTCTAATGAATGCTGGTGCTACATTCCAAAGGGATATTTATATTTCATTTGCAGATGAAATAGGTAGGTTTATATTCATTTATTTAGATGATATCAATGCCTTTTCAAAAACATATGAGGAAAATTTGCTTCACTTAAGGAGATTTTTTGAGAAATGCAAGAAATATGGTATCTCTCTCAACCCTAAGAAAAAATTCTTTGGTCTAGAAGAAGGTAAACTTCCAGGACACATCGTCTCCAAATATGGCATAAGAATTTACCCTAGAAGAGTAGAAGAAATTTAAAAAATAGATCCCCCCTAGGAACAAGAAAGAGGTCCAATACTTTATTTGAAAAATAAACTTCCTTCGAAGATTTATCCCAAATTTGGATAAACTCTTAAAAAAACCACTGACATTTTAAATAGGGATGCAAAAATCAAATGGCATAATGATGTAAAGGATTATTTCAATAAAGTCAAAATGCATTAACAATTGCACCCATTGTTATAACTCTTGATTTTACAAAATATTTCATGATATTTTCTTTTTCATATGATCATACCATAACAATTGTTTTATTGGAGAAAAATGTTGAAGGTCATGAACAACCAATTTCCTTTTCTAGCATATCATTGAGAGATGCATCTCTAAAATACAATATCATGGAAAAACAAGCATTTTCATTGGTTAAGGCACTAAAGGATTTCAGGGTTTACATGTTACACTCCCATATTATTGCATTTGTCCCTAATTCTATTGTAAAACATATCTTGACTCAAATTGATCGTGATGGTAAGAATGGAAACTGGATTGTTTTTATTTTAGAATACGATATTGAAATAAGGCCCACTAAATTGATCAAAGGTCAGGGATTGGAAAACTGATGTCAGAATCTAATTTTCATGCACTTGATATAAATTTCATAGCTAAACTTCATGAACAGGAAGAGAAAGTGACTACACAACTATCATAGGCCTTTGATAGCTCTCCATGGTATGAAGGCATTGTCTTTGTACTGCAAAATTTACAATTTCCTCCAGGTTTGACTGAAACTAAATCTAGATTTTTAAAATTGAAATCTATGAGATTTTGTATTTTGGATAATAATATGTATTGGAAATATGCAGGATGAATTCTACTTATGCATGAGATCCACGAAGGAGATTGTGGGGGACACTTGTACCAGAATACTACTACCAACAAAATCATAAGGGTCAGTTTTTACTGGCCATCCCTATTTGCAATTGTCCATAGGAAAGTCACCACATGTCATAAGTGACAAATATTTGAAGGAAAGAGAAATTTCTTACCTCTACCGTTGAAGCCCATATCAGTTGAAACCCATTTCCAGAAATGGGATTTGGATTTCATTGGAGAAATTCATTCCAGTTCCTCAGCTCAGCATAAGTGGATTCTTACTGCCACTGATTATTTCACAAAATGGATTGAAGCTATACCTAAAAGACAAGCCACAAATGGAGTGATCATTAAGTTTTTGGAAGGTAACATTCTTTCTAGATTTGGATGCCCTAACAAATTTATTAACGATAATGCAGTTGCATTCAAATCAAAGAATATGGTGGAATTTTGCAAAAATTACCACATCAAGATGGGTCACTCTACTACCTATTACCCATAGGGAAATGGGTTAGCTGAGTACTCCAATAAAATTTTGATCAATATCATCAAAACATTGATGCTAGATAACAAAAAATCATTGCATAACAAATTGATAAATGCTTTGTGGGATGATAGGCTCACTACCAAAAATTATATAGGTATGTCTCCCTTCCAAGTTGTGTATGGGAAAGATGTTGTGTTCCCCACCTCCCTAGGTATCCTTGTTTGAAACTACCAGAAGAATCACAAGTTGAGCCTAATGATCTATAAAGGAGAATAAAACAAACTATACAAATGCAACAATAAAGAGATTAAGTTTACAATAAGACCCAAGTTATCCAAGAAAACATCAAGAAAAGTTTTGATAGGAGAACCAAAGCTAATGATTTTCAGATAGAAGACATCGTATTAAAATGGGATTCAAGGAATGAGGACAAAGGTAAGAATGGTAAGTTTGATAATTTTTGGAAGGGACCATATAAAATTGGTACTTATAGAGGAAATAATGCATTATTTCTGAAATATATGTCTGGCACGAAGTTTTTTGGTGGATTTTTCAATGGAAGAATATTCAAACATTACTTTCCGCAAGGATAAACCACTTTTTCACTCAAAACATTGTAAATACCATTCTATTTTTCTAACTTTTAGTGTGGGTGGATTCAATCAAAATGTTAAAGTCTAGGGTGAAGTCCATAAGCTCATATGAGAAGCTTCCATATCTACAACAATAACCAATCAATTCAGATACATAATAAAGACTAGGGACAATGGACCAAGGCTACTGATCTACAACATTCTTAACACCTCACAGGGAGGATGTCATCCCGAGTTACAACCATTCTTAAGGTCCTATGATTCATAGGATCAGATGATCATTGTCTAATTTATTTAAGTTGATGAATATTGTAAATAATATTGTATTCTACAAATGGTTTACAAAACATATATATATATATATATATATATATATATATATATAATACAAATATATATATATATATATATATATATATATATATATATATATATATATATATATATATATATATATATATATATATATATATATAATACAAATATGGTATAAAAAAATTGTATATGAAAAAGAAAAATAGAATAAAAAGAAAAGATGAAAAAACCCCAAAAATATATAGGAGTGAGCAAGTGTAAATTCCACTGAAGAAATAAAATGCATCAATTCATATTTAAAAATTTAGAATAAATGTGTTGCTAGACAAAATGGCACATTGTAAATAGGATAAGTAGAAATATCTAGTCTAATCACACTGTTTAAATGTGATTAGGCTATAATAAAATATATTAGGTTAGTCAATAAATCAATCTCACAGCTTAATTGTGATTGAGATAGGTTAGTCAGTTAATCCCACCACTTAATCATGATTAACTGGCATAGAAGGGATTAAAAATACTTCCCTAATTCAAATGCATCATTCGTGAATTTATAAGTATTTTTTAGGAGGTTATTATTCTCTGGTTAGATTATTTTAATCAGAAGATTAATCACTCTTTAGCGCATGTAATAAATCTCGAAATACAATTTTTTATGCAATGTTCAAAACTTAGGATAGAAATCAATGGAGGAGATCTTTCCCTGCCTGGATCAGCAACAAGGGAGCATTTGTGAGTCCGCACCAAGCTCCATCACACTTTTCTCATGTTGGGGGTTTGAAAGGGTTGGACCCACCACCTTACATGTCACCCACACATCATCTCTCTCCCCCTCTCCCTCCTTAATTTTCACTCCTCGCACCACCCCCCTCTAAAATGTCCTCCAACGTTGATTACTAGTCCATCAAGCAATGCCCATATGCCACAACACCCTTCCCGACCCCACCATCACTCCACTCACTTTCCTCCAAACCATCATCGCAGACCCCACTCCCACTTCCTCCCTTCTGTTTTATTTTTCACGAGGATATATCTCACTCCCAATCAAAAAATTCCATCTAGCACTCCCTGCCCACATTAGCTATCTATTACAACAATTAATTCTTCCTGCTCTTGTTTCAATAGACCCGCTCCATGCTAACGGTAAAAAGCTAACAATAATTTAAAATTACTCCATTTAAACATTTCTAAGCTGTAAAACTTCTTTTCCTTTCTATTTTTCATGACCAACATAATTTCACCATCCTTGAATTTGTCATAGCATCAAGTAAATCACCCAACAATAGTGATTTGATTTCCATCAGTCCCCCACCTCAACGTCCATCAAGTGTCTTGCCTTACAAGGTAATTTCACAGTCCTAATCCCTTTTTTTTGTCTGATATTTCATAATGGCCCCAAAAGGTAAATCCCCCAAGAAAAAAGGCAATAAGCCTGAAGAGAATCCAATGTTTCCCCCTCCCATTGACCTGGATCACCTACCTTTAGTCAACCTGTGATATACAATTGCTAAGACCAATTGTGAATTCAACTGGTTTGAACTTCACAGTTGGTTAAAATCGAATTTTTTAGATCAGCAGGATGAATTGGGCTTATGGGAGTCTTCCCTGCCCAAATTCATGTTCCCACAGACACATAAGTTCCATGAGCTAATCTCTTGTTGTCAGATTAGTTATGTGCTATCCCAAAGAGAAATTGTATGCCACAATGGTGAAGTCCTAGTCACCATCATAGCCGAAGTCATTTTTTAAATGCTCCAAATACTAAAGCCACAATTTTCCAAGCCATTGTGAGTAGACTCTCTCATAGAGTTGTACAAAACTTTTACCTTCCCATAGAGAGCTAAGATCTTTGAAGTCTTTCTCCCCGAAGATCAAACCATCCATAATCATCTTCTATGTTCTATGAGGTAACCAAACAAATCATCGCCATCATCTCATATATCCTCAGTTACCACTCTGATTAGTGGGTTGATGAGGCCATTGTTGGCTTCTTGTCAGTTTTTACCACTAAGGAGAAACATGTTTTTTTTAATTACACTAAATACATTGCAGATGCAATGCATGATAAATTCATTAAGTTTCCTACAGAGGGAGATTTCAAGTACTCTGTTGTTCTAATTTAATTGTCTATTTATCACCAGACATATAAGTTTCACTTTTCTTTGAAGAAGATGGATGACCATGGAAATTCTAAATCAGTTATCCATTGGACATCCTTGCTGAAAAAAAGCTCCAACTAATTTACTTTCAAAGACTATGTTTATTAGTTATCGTACACAGTTTTTTGTTTGTTAAGAAGAGATCTGGAGCTAGGATAGAAGTAGATATTAAAAAGGTATTTCATCTCAGTCACCAGGTGAATACAGGTGACTGCTATCTATACCAGAACTACATAGAGATCATGATCTATGGGTGTGAGTTTCCACCTTACAATCTGTAAAAATATGTTCCCATGAAACATTTCCCATTATATTACATTAGAAAAATGATTCATATTGACGATTTGCATTTTATGACACCTAAAAGGAAGGTATAGTTTAAAATCAAAGCACGGGTTGGAAAATTTCTATGCGATACCAAAACTACTGGTAAAGAGGTAGATTTTATTTTGAAGGAAAAGAATTTAAAGTTGAGACTTACTTGGTCTTATGACCCTTTCGGCCTGATTTAAAGGCTGAGGGTGGAGAAAAAAGCTACACCCTACACACACACTCCTCGGTTAGAGAGAGAGTAATACATGAACATAAATCGGTGGGAGGAGAACACCTTGCAAGAGGCTGAAGAAAATATTATATAAAAAACCACCTCTCAAAATGATACACCTCAGGAAACGTAGGAGAAAATTTAAACAGAGGAATAATATTCCCAGTAGTGACAAAAATTGGAGCTAAGGAGTTCCTAATATACAATAAAAAAATAAAACTTTACACCATTTTTTTAGCAGCACAACAAAGAGAAAGAAGCTATTGTTATATCAGGTCCTCATGTGCCTACTAGGGATGATGACATATTCATGGGATCTCCCTCTTCATCAAAATATAAGAGCCTTCAAAAACACAACAAACAACCGATTTGGCTCAAGACACTGTTGAGGCTAATATTTTTGTCAAGTATAAGGAGATAAAAAAAATAATTATATGATTAAAGCCACTGCATATACACAGTTATTGAAGCATACATCCACATCACAAAACAATATCCTATTGGCATTTAACACAGAGGAAGGAAAAATGAAAATTTCATTCCTTGAGGAAAAAATGGCAGCCCCAAGGACATCAACAGATTACAAAGACCATGTATTTTCATTTGATGCAAAGCAAATCCATCCAATTGACCAAATAGAAATGCATAAACAAACTAGTGAGATGATGTATTCTACATTAACTAATGTTGCATTATGAGCTACCATATTGTAGTTATCAGTCAATAATACACAAACATAGCTCAAGTTGGAAAGGATTTCATCCTTAGCCAAGGATACCAAGATCAAGTCACTAGAAGACTCGGTGATTAAACTGGGATTTATTGCCAGTGATGTGAAGGTAGTAGAGGAAATTGTGAAGAGGAAAAATTTTGATATAGCATCATTGAGGAAGTAGCTAAAATTACCCACCACAGAGGATCCACAAGCTAAGGAAGTTGGAGAGATCAAAAAGGAAAATGAAGATATGTTTAAGATAATAATTAAAAAACAAGACAAATATGAGCAATGGAAGTAGAGCTAGAGAAACTACTCCAAGAAAAAGAGGAGGCATCACATTTGGCCATAGTGCCACTCACAGCAGTCCCAATTTTAGTGTCCACAACCCTAGGAGAATATACATCAACTTCAGCCCCAGTACAGACATCAGATCATGTAAGTGATCTAGTTACAACAATTGATAATCTGACCATTCAAGGGTAAGAAATTGCTAAGATAAAATCTCATATCCAAACATTGTCAGAGCATAAATTTATAATTGAAAATCCTTATGTTGTAGAGTTGTAGAAAACAGAACAACTCACTCTCAATGTAGAACAATTACAAAGTGAATCGGCAATGGCTCAAACTATGGCATCAGAAAAATAAAACATATGGGCTGAGACCAATGAAGCCATCACAAAAATATGGCCTTCAATTCAGATTATTTTCGATCAGAAAGAGCTAATAAAAAGATACAAACATGCATTAAAACAAATCAAAATAGAATTGGAACTAAAACCTTGGGAAGCAACATCCATCCTCAAAATCTTGAATTCCAAAAATAGAGAAGAATTATAGTATTTGGGAATTCTAGATAGGATTAAAACTATTTTGGAAGTAAAGAGGATGCATACCAAGAGGAACCTTATGCTATAGGTGGACAACAACTATCAGAATTGGGAAAGAAGAATTTTGATATTTCATAAGAAAATGGAGGTGTTGAATAGGAAAGGACTACCCATACTGATTGATGTGGGAGACAAGTTGATAAGCTCCAATGTGTACCAAGAAAAACTAGGCACTATTGCCCAATACAAATCAATATTTGCAGGTATAGAAGGACATATCACAGGGAAAGCATTCATGAAAGCCATATAATTTGACTTGTTCGTGAGTCATGAAATTGAACATTTGTTCATCATCAAGCATGCATTTCATAAATACATAGATGTGGATGAGACCTATAGAGAATTAATCAATTTTTTTTATCCCAACTGAAGACATATGGGAGAAACTATGTGAATTACTAGAGTAAAACAATTTTTATATTTGACAGCAAGGAAAACAACACAACATGTTTGGAGGTCTACTCATCAACCATCAGCCTGAAAAATAAATCCAACAGCTACATTAGTTTCAGCTTGCCTATTTTCTTGTTCTACTTTTGTAAAAAATTTTGATAGTTTCTAAAAATATTGAGAGTTTCAGTCAATATATTTTTGATAATATTTTGTATAAATTCTTGAGAATTTGAATTAATAGAGGTTGGGGCTTGTTTGAAGTAAAGGACTTGTATTGTAGAGAAGCTCGCAGAGCCACCATTGATTAGATTTTCAGTAATACAGTGCAATGATTATCATATTCCTGTGCCATTTTTATTGGTGAAGTGCATATATCTTTGTCAATTTGTTTTTTCTCTGATACCATATTTTTTTTCTTCTAAAATCTAAATTATTTTAAGAAAATAAAGAACATAATTTGTTTAAATGTACACTCTATCTCTAGGTTAAGAATATTTTTTATGTTTTCCACTAAAGATTAAAATTAAAATTCTTAATTTCTCAGTTTCTAATTATATTTCTAAAACTTTTCATCTCCTCCACACCTCAGATCTTTAAAGATCTAGTGAATTTTCCTACCTTGCCCCTGTAAGGTTAGCCTGTTAAATCTGTATTTGATCAATTCAAAACTCTTTTGACTCCATTTTCCCAATGGCCTATCTTCATAGTTTCAAGCCAATAACACAAAAAACCCAAACCTGAACTTAAGAGCTAGCCTAATACCTTCAGTCAAACAAATGTAATTTATAAAGAGAGATCACTCTCTGAAACTGGAATGACTAGATTCCCAGTTTCCAAAGTAGTTCTAAAGTTAGCTCTATTATTTTCTCTGCAACCTCAAAATTACTGAGTGATAACATTATGTTCAACTATCTTCCCTTTTATTACCATAAATAACTGATTTCAATGTCATAACCATATGCTACATTTTGGCCTCACATACTATATATATATATATATCAAAAATGCATATCCCATATAAATGCTAGATGAATGCAATGCACATTAGATAAGTGTCTAAGTGTATATGTTGCTACTATTGTTTGATGAAATTATACCATTATTGAGACTCTAGAGATATTTGATATCGACGGTGACATGAATAGACTCATTGTATTTCCGTAATGCAAAAGAGACTGAAATATTTCTTTTATAAAAAAACAACCATATGTAGAATATCAGGTAGCCTTTGAATTGGAAATAAATATAAGCCCACACATTTTGATATATATTAATCATTTCCATTTTTATGTCCTAAGGCATTCTTATTTGAAAACAACTTCCTTAGCTGTCAATGTGTCCATGTTTGAGCCATTAGATCAAATCTTAGAAGATTGAAATGTTTTAGGCCATTATATCCACATGTAAATAGTTTTATATTTCTTTTTTGTACAATAAAAACAAAAATAATAAAATAAATAATAATAAACTATAAAAGCAACCCATGATATTGACCTTATTTGAAAACAACTTCCCTAGTTGCAAATCTGTCCATGTCTCAGCCATTCAATCAAATGGTAGACTATTGAAATGTTTTAGGCCATTAGATCCACAAGTAAATAGTTTATATTTCTTTTCTATAATGTTAGGTTTTATTTTTCAATAATGTTATGTTAGCAATAATGTTGAATGTTCATAATTCTCATTTATTAAATAACACTAAATTTACCTTTAATTACTTAATTGTAATAGTTTGTAACTACATACATACTCTTTCCACAAGTAAATAGTTTTATATTTCTTATTCATGGGGAATATAGTTTATTAAAGTATTTCATAGCACATATTCATTTTTTTTTAATGAATATTAAATTTCTTCTATTAAATATATATATATATATATATATATATATATATATATGTAATTACCTAATAGTAGCTAAAAAATATTACATGTTTTTTACTTTATAATCATAAAAAAATTTCATATTATATGATGTCAAACTTACTCAATTTTTTATTCTAAAATTTTAAACAAAGTTTTTCATTACATAATTTTAGCTTTTATAATTTTTTTAGTTTTCAATTCAATCAAAACTTACAAAAGAAAAAACCCACTCACTCCTTATTGTAGATTATAGTTTTACAAAATTGGCACTATGTGATTAACAATAGAGTAAGTTTACATAACCCTAAGGGGTTCTTTTACAAGTTTTATCATAACCTTTCCCTTCATGCAATATATATTGTAGAGTCTTCTGAAGAGAGAGTGTATTTTAGTTTATAACCTGATCCACAATCAATGAAAATGGATAGGTATTTCACAAAGTATTAGTTTGTAACCTGATCCACAATAAAAGAAAATGGCCAGGGATGTCAAAGTTACCATTCACACAGTGATCTATTGATTTTCTCAGTTTAAATGGATCCTATTAGATGCATGGTGGCCAAATACACTAAAAATTCCAAATAGATATCTGTTATGACATCCATATTCTCTACAAACCATCTAGATGTCCCATCTTATACAACAATTTCTAACAATAGCTACTCAATTTACTCTCCAATTTTTGAAACCACCACCCATGATAGGGAGATCAAAGTTTAAAATCAAATGTTCATATGGTTTTTTTAAAGGGTTCATAAACAAAATAAACAATGCGAAAGTCAATAGTGTGGTATAATAACTGATTTTTGAATCATTGTGACAAACAAAACATCACATTAGCTCACAAAATACAACTAATGCTATAAGTATATGAGATGATAGAAATGTTTTGAATCATGATAACTAGGTGACAACCAAAAATAAGTTTTAGCCACAAGAAGAAAAACACAAAAATTCATAGAATATATCAAACGTTGCAATGAACCCCATACATAGTGATGGGCATCATGGGAATTTTAGTAAACATAGAACACCACCCAAAAAATTCTAAACTCTTGATCAATTTAGAATAACCTAATATGTCTAGATTGGATGCTGAGGTGGGTGGAATAATAGATATTTGTTATGCCATTCATATTCTCTACAAACCATCTAGATTTCCCATATTATACAACAATTTCTAACAATAGCTACTCAATTTACTCTTCAATTTTTTAAATTCCCACCCATGCTACGGAGATCAGAGTGTAAAATCAAATGTTCATTTGGTTTTTTTAAAGGGTTCATAAACAAAACAGACAATGAGAAAGTCAATAGTGTGGTATAATAACTCATTTTTGAATCATTGTGACAAACAAAACATCACATTAGCTCACAAAATATATATAATGCTATAAATATCTAATATGATAACAATGTTTTGAATCATGATAACTAGCTGACAACCAAAAATAAGTTTTAGCCACAAGAAAAAAAAAATTAGAACAACTCACAGAATATATCCAAGGTTGCAATGAACCCCATACATAGTGATGGACATCATGGGAATTTTAGTAAACATATAACACCACCCTAAAAATTATATACTCTTGATCAATTTAGAATAACCTAAGATGTCTAGATTGGATGTTGAGGTGGGTGGTATAATAATTGAGGTGCTTCTTAAAGGGTAAGGGAATTTAGATACTCTATCCTTCCACCAAAGTTATAAAAAGTGAGACTTGTAGATTATATTTTTACAAAATTGAGACTATGTAATTAAGAATAAGTTACAAACATTAAGTATTTTAAAAGTCATTTAAAAAGTAATAAGATGAAGGTACATGAGGACCATGGTAATTAATGTGATTCTATGTACTATTTTTATTTAAAATAGTAAATTGTATTTGTCTTTTTTTAAATGAATATTGTTAAATGTGTTGTAATATTTTTATTTAAAATAGTAATTTATATTTGTATTTTTTTAAATGAATATTTCTAAATGTGTAATTGAGTAAAAAGTATTAAATTGGTATTCTAATTTTTAAGACATTTATTTAAAAAATTCAAAGTATGGTGAGTTTTGTTTTATTAAGATTCGAGTGTCTCAAACAAGATTCTTCTTCCCCTTCTTATTCTAGCTTGCACCTTGACACTCCTCTCCTCCTCCTTGCACAAATTTAAACTATGAGGCAGAAGGTAGTTGTTTCATATAGGAACATTTAGATATGATAAGAAAAATGTGATTCTCTATTGTAATTTTCTCTACAAAAGAAATGACAAGTGTGCATAAGCTACATGAAAATTGGCAGTATTGTATACAAGATAAAGAAATCTATGCCCAATATCCAACACCATAGAGCAAGACATGTTGACCAATTCAACAGTTGCCTTTGCCCAATATCAAACACCATAAAGAAATACGTGTTCACCAATTCACCAATTGCTTCCAAATCTCTCTCAGTGCTAGAGTTGGTGTAAACTTGTTTTTACTATTCTTGAACTAATGAAATCCATCATTGTTTCATATAGGATCATTTAGTTCTGATAAGAAAATTGTGATACTATCTATTATCCCTTTTTAATTTTTTAATGATTCAATTAAGATTAAAATTTATATGTTTTAATGAGGAGATTTTTTATTTTTCATGTCAATTACCTTTTATAACTCTAGGAGGTTCTTGATATTGCCTTTTTTTTAATAATTGGAACTCAATTATATATTTAAAAATAGGATTAGGTAAGAGAATTTTAGGATTATAATTTTTTTTTCCAAGTTGACAATGTGAACGTTTATTTATCTAAATTTGGCTCCCATGTTCAATAACTCCCCATGGGGTTTGAAGATAATAGGTAATGGAAGTTCAACCACATATAAAACAAATAATTTATACATCAAAAAATCAATTCTATATATTATAGTAGTTCTCGCTTGAGCAATCTTTCAATTATTTAATAAAGAAATTGTTTTACTTAGTAGGGAGTACGATAATTTTGTAATCAAACAATAGGAGAAAAAATATTCACAATATAATTTATTTGAATAAATATATGTGTGTAAATAGTTTAATAAGAAACAAGATTTGTAATTATAAGATATAAAGTTTTATAACTTAAAATTGTGTATTTTTTAAAAGGTTCATAAACAAAACAGAAAATGAGAAAGTCAATAGTGTGGTATAATAACTCATTTTTGAATCATTGTGACAAACAAAACATCACATTAGCTCACAAAATATATCTAATGCTATAAATATCTAAGATGATAACAATTTTTTGAATCATGATAACTAGGTGACAACCAAAAATAAGTTTTAGCCACAAGGAAAAAAAATCAGAACAACTCATAGAATATATCCAAGGTTGCAATGAACCCCATACATAGTGATGGACATCATGGGAATTTTAGTAAACATATAACACCACCCTAAAAATTCTATACTCTTGATAAATTTAGAATAACCTAGGATGTCTATATTGGATGTTGAGGTGGGTGGTATAATAATTGAGGATGCTTCTTAAAGGGTAAGGGAATTTAGATACTCTATCCTTCCACCAAAGTTATAAAAAGTGAGACTTGTAGATTATAGTTTTACAAAATTGACACTATGTGATTAAGAATATGTTACAAACATTAAGTATTTTAAAAGGAATTTAAAATGTAATAAGAGGAAGGTACATGAGGGCCATGGTAATTAATGTGATTCTATGTACTATTTTTATTTAAAATAGTAAATTGTATTTGTATTTTTTTTAAATGAATATTGTTAAATGTGTTGTAATATTTTTATTTAAAATAGTAATTTATATTTGTATTTTTTAAAATGAATATTGCTAAATGTGTAATTGAGTAAAAAGTATTAAACTGGTATTCTAATTTTTAAGACATTTATTTAAAAAATTCAAAGTATGGTGAGTTTTGTTTGATTAAGATTCGAGTGTCTCAAACAAGATTCTTCTTCCCCTTCTTATTCTAGCTTTCACCTTGATACTCCTCTCCTCCTCCCTGCACAAATTTAAACTATGAGGCACAAGGTAGTTGTTTCATATAGGAACATTTAGATATGATAAGAAAAATGTGATACTCTATTGTAATTTTATCTACAAATGTGATGGAAAGTGTGCATAAGCTACATGCAAATTGACAGTCTTGTATACATGATCAAGAAATATATGCCCAATATCCAACACCATAGAGCAAGACATGTTAACCAATTCAACAGTTGCCTATGCCCAATTTCCAACACCATAAATAAAGACATGTTCACCAATTCAACAATTGCTTCCAAATCTCTCTCGGTGCTAGAGTTGGTGTAAACTTGTTTTTACTACTCTTGAGCTAATGAAATTCATCATTGTTTCATATAGGATCATTTAGTTCTGATAAGAAAATTTTGATACTATCTGTTATCCCTTTTTAGTTTTTTAATGATTCAATTAAGATTAACATTTGTATGTTTTCATGAGGATATTTTTTATTTTTCATGTCAATTACCTTTTATAGCTCTAGGAGGTTCTTGATATTGCCTTTGTTTTTAATAAATGGAACTCAATTATATATTTGAAAAAATGATTAGGTAAGAGAATTTTAGGATTATAATTTTTTTTTCCAAGTTGAAAATGTGAATGTTTATTTACCTAAATTTGGCTCCCATGTTCAATAACTCCCCATGGACTTTGAAGATAATATGTAATGGAAGTTCAGCCACATATAAAACAAATAATATATACATCAAAAAATCAATTCTATATATTATAGTAGTTCTCGCTTGAGCAATCTTTCAATTATTTATTAAAACAATTTTTTTACTTAGTAGGGACTACAATAATTTTGTAATCAAATAATAGAAGAAAAAATATTCACAATATAATTTTTTTGAATAAATAGATGTCTATAAAATAGTTTAATAAGAAATAAGATTTGTAATTATAAGATATAAAGTTTTATATCTTAAAATTGTGAAATTAATTTCTATTTTTTGTTTCTTATGTATATAGAGAAAGAATAAACCAAGTTTGGAGTTAAGAAAATAAACCATAACATAAAGAACAATATCTCCTTCAAAAAATGTCTCCATATTAAAAAGACATTCACTTTCTTGTAAACCAAGAGTATTGTTATTCATATACAATATAAAATTGTTGACAGGCATGAAATTAGCCCTCGATATGCAGATGAACTTGGACTAAACTCTATTTATGTTAATAGAAATTTTCTTTATTTACATCTATGCTAGATAGATTGTACTTGAATGTATTTAAAATATATTATTTGAGTTACATGCTCATTTCGTGCTTGTTTAAGAGGATGACTAATCACCAAAGGATTTTCACCCCCAATTTCCTATTTCAATATCTATAACAATTTTTTATTATAAATGTGAGCATATTATGTTGGTTTATATATATGTTTTCACCCACAATTTCCTATTTCAATATCTATAACAAAATTTTATGGTTGATAACTCTTATCATCAATATCTTTGAAACCTCCACGACGTGCTTCCATGGAAGCAAAAATTGCCTTTCATTCCTTCACAATGGTTTCTTCTCTACAACAACTTATTTCTTCTAGCCTATTCTTTCCTACTCTATTTCCTTACGGCGTTTCTTTTGCAACATATAGTGCAATTGCTAGTTATAATATTTGGCGACCTTAATTTTAAATATTGAGTGGCCTGAAGTTCTAGAAAAGTAGCTTCATCTTTAGTGGTAGCCTATTAGCCTCTTCTCTAGTTGTCCTTTCTCATCGACCTTCTTTAGACAAATTTAATGATCTAAATTCGTATTTTTATTTGGGGATATAGAAAAACCTCTAACTAGTGAATCTTCTTTAATATATTCATCTCCAATAATGCCAAGACCTCAATTCAATTTTCACAGAAATAATAGCTGGAGATATCAGATGCATGGAATTTTACAAATATTTGTTAACCCAAATAGTTTAACATTTTTTAAATATGCCCATGTTAAATCCAATTTTTGTTTATATCAAAGAAACCCATATTGCGGATTTTAAAAAATTGCGTTATTTTTTTCCATAAAAAGCACTTGAAATTGACTTCCTGACACCCGCGAAAATTGACTAGAATTTTACCAACATATCCATTTTTTCTAACCCCAATAATTTTCCAAAGAGTGATCCTTATTAAAAAAAAAGAATTCCATTGTTTTCAAAGTTGCATAGGATTTACCTGTATGTGGTTTATGTTCTCTAAAGAATCGAACGGTCTGGATCATATCCCTTTTTTTAAGAACCTCATCTTTCAAACTTTAACTGGTAGGCTTATGTATCATTTCTTAGCATCACTGTAGTGTATGATATTTTATTTTTCTTCCTTGTACATGCTTTTTGCAGTTCATGATGTATAAATAATAATTAATAAACAACTTAAGTAAAATATA
This sequence comes from Pinus albicaulis, assembly GCA_034641835.2. Lineage (NCBI taxonomy): Eukaryota > Viridiplantae > Streptophyta > Pinopsida > Pinales > Pinaceae > Pinus > Pinus albicaulis. Next base: position 1,357,132,417 of record CM076584.1, on the reverse strand, counting down.
GGTCTCACATTGGAAAAAATTCTTCAAGTTTCTAGCAATATTAAGGAAAATGGATTTGCGGCCATCTGCCAAAATATAATAAAGATAATAGCATTCATGCAAGAAATAGAGAATCGTTTCAATGAGAATTCCCTTTTACATAGCGTTGTTAACATTTTAAATATATTTGCTAGTATTTACATATTGGCATACTTCCCATGCTATATCTATATGTCCATGTCATATATCAGTTAAAATCATAATATTCTACAAGGAAATATTCCTGTCAGATATTTCTTCAAAGCCTCTGTGGCCATACATAGAGGGACTAATAATATTTTTATCCAACTATAATATGCACAAAAGCCTCTTCCTAGGAATCTTGATGTAGATCGAGGATGTGTCCAAAATGGCATAGTATCACTTTTCTTTCCATCCCCTAAAAACTTCACATCTAGGTACCGTTCTGTGTTAATGTTTTCAACAACTCAATATTTTTGGACTTGCACTTCTACCTGAAAACTATATATGTATGTACATTTCCCATAAGGAAAAATTAATAGCCAGCTTTCTAGTAATTTCAAAGCTCACACCACCAACAAAGTGCAATATGCCTTTAAAATTAGTGGAGTCTTTGTTTTTGAGTAGATTTAGTAGTCCGTATAGGATCTATTTTGTGGATGAGGAAAGTCTATATTTTTTCTTTCAATAATTCCTATCGCTGCAAATATTGAGATGCTTCTTCAATTCCAAAAACATGTTTTTCCTTGCTTTCACACTTTCATATGCTCTTGATCCCTTATTCACAAAAAAATGTCCTTTATTATGTTATTTTAGTATATCCTAAAATATTTTAATTAATTTTTGGCCCACTGCAAATGTAAGAGTAGCTGAAGAGAGAGAGGAAGTACAACAATAACAAAATATGTGGCTAGCAATCTACAAATTTATAAAAGACTGAAACATAATAGATATTATAGGTGAAGAGTCTCAAATGTAGGTTCTCATGTACTTGTTACTGAAGGTGAAATTACCTGATATATAAATCTTAACAATCCTTGACCCTATTGTAACCCTAAACAAACTTTGTTTTTTTCCTTCCTAAAACTTCTTTGATAAAATCTTCAGGGTTTTACATGTGAAAATTTTAGCTACAACAAGGTGCATCATCCAATGCCAGGATAATAGGATGTGATGGTGCAATAGTATTGGCTTTATACAGGGCCACTAATGCATCTTGATATCTAGGGAGGGCAGGGTAATGGTGAGTGCAATGCCCATTTTTTGTGAAAATAGCGCATTGGTGGTAGATGCACAATCCCTTATTGCGTGATGAGGTGGTATTTTCTTCTGGAGGGGAGGGTGAAGGCACATAATTCTTTTGGTTTATGAATAAGTACATTCAACTCTTCCAATGTTGGTAATTAGTTATTAGGGTGAACCAATACATTACATAATTCATATGGTGGAGGTTCCCTAGGATAGGAGGTAGATAGGGTATCATTCCTCTTCCTTTATTCTTATCCTTCTTGGTGGCACCTTATGGTGTTTGTGTGGGTACAACTATTGGATATAATGTTTATTGAAGGGGATTCAAGGGAATCACTCCAATAGAAGTGCCATTTAAACCTGTGTACATGAATTTTGGATCAAAATACTAGGAATGTATTGGAAGATCCATATGTGGAAACATAATGGTTTCCATAACTTGGTGTGAAATGAAATAAGGTACAGGGTGTATAAAATGGGTCTGGGTGATTGCGTAAGGTAGGAACTGAGTGTTGATTGTCCCAACATTAGGTGTTTCTAAACGTGGTGTTTGAAAGGCCCGAGTCTTATTACCATACAATATAGTCACCATCAATATGCAGGATAGAGAGACTAATGGGATAAAAGGTCGGTCTCTTGGGTATGTACTTAGGATAGGGGATTTTTTGAATCTTCTCAGGATCACTTCAATCAAGGAGGGGACCATTTCATTTTGAGACCCGACAAACGGTAACACGCCATCTGTTGAGGAAGAAATCCTTGTTTCATACTATGATAATCAGTTTATGGTAATGATTTTCCCATTATGGGAGAACATCATGGTGAAAAAAAATAATGGTTCCATTATATTTAACTCATGCAAGTAACTTTTTCCAAATAGGATGTTTTAATCCAAGGGAGTCAACGACTTCAATGTCTATGATAATTGTCTTTTTTTCTAGTTCAAACGATACATTATGAAAGCTTCCTACAGGAGATGATGGACACCCATCATATGCCCTTAATGTGATGAAGGAAGTACTAAGTTCAAGGGATCGTAGTTCTACCAAAATTATTGCGACATAATACAGGTGGATTCCCCATTATTAACAATTCACCTATGAATAGTGACTTTTAAAATGATAACTAAAATATGAAAGGAAACTATAGATGTTAGTCATGGTTTCAAATTTTCCAAATAAAACATGATCAATCATGAATCTAAAGGATCAATTTCACCAAGAAAAAAACCAATTTCTTCCTATTGAGTTGGACATGTTTGAAGGATCTCTAATTTTGAAATGGTTAATTGATATTATGCAAGGTCATCAATGATAATATATCTATAAGCCAATTTTGAATTATGGGATGTATTACTTAATGGTCCCTTCACCATATTTGGGATTTGTTTAATGGAGATTGGTAAAAGGTGGTGTAGCTATATTGGTTATGGGTATTGTTTAAGGATTAGGTTTTGGATCGGTTACATAATCACAAATATCAGTTTGGAGTAGGAAATCTATTCCTTGAATGTATATGTCACGACTAGCAGTATCATTAGAACTCCTCCCTACTTGGTTTTGAAATTGGGGAGGTACAATCTTGTGCTCAATAGCTACCAATTCTAGGTAGAGAAATGGATTTTTCATTACTACAAGCTAGTGAATTTCTCCCCCCTTCCTCGTATCCTCTCTCATATGTTTCAACTTTGGGAGTTGAGAACACTGATGGGTGTAGTTCCAATACTCTCAAAAAATAGTGAAAGAATATTTAGTCTAGATACCAACATTCTTGATTTGATTTTGGGGTCTATTTGTACCTTGGTTTTGGTTTTGGTTTCAATTAGGGGATTTCCCCTAGTCACTACCCTAAGTTATTAGTGTTGTTTTTGGTTTCCACCCTATCCTTTGTCTCATTTTAGTTTATTCGTCCCTTTATTTTTGTTGGAAATTGGTGGGTTTGTAGTATTGAGTTGTTCAAATGACTGCTTTTGTTGAGGGAAGGATGGTTGAACAAAGTTATCCCCCATGTTTTTATGAGGTGGAGGGTTATTGTTTTATGGTGTTGGGAAAGGAAAATAAGGATTACCTTGACTAGGGTTTGTGTAGTTGCATTGGGAGGTTGAAACAATCTCTAAGATGTGTGATGTGTACTAATCACCATACATGGGAGGGTTATGAGGAGCTATATGTTAGTTGGGATATGTAATATTCCTTTTTGGGGATTCTCAAGATTCTATTTTAGAGATGGACTATAGTGGAATTTACTGGTTATGTCACCTCTAAAAATAGGGTGAGAACCAGAGGATACTTGGCCAACTATAGACTCTACCTATAGGACTCAGATTAATCCCTTTTAGGAATCTCAACGAGGTCTTCAATGAAAACATTGTATAAGAAAATCTGAGAAATAATAACATATATCAGGGCTGGGATCCCCTCGTTTATGTTTTATGTGACTTATGTATGAAATTTCATCAAAAAAAAAAAAAATTTAACCACATTAAACAGACCTCCCAAAATCAAGACTAGATAGAAATCAGCGAAAGAGAGAGGTTGCTGCAACATGAAAACCCCAACTACTAGCATTGTGCAGTTTTGACTGAAACTAAGAGGAGGATAGCCAAAGATCTGATACTTCAGAGATATAATAGTAAATCAGATTTATACTTGAGCTTATTTCCTTTACAACTGATTACAAAGAGAACTAGGGCAAGATCCCTTCAGAAATTAAAGCTGCAACTAGGAATAAACTGCAAAAATACATAGACAGTGTTATTTTTCAGATGGCTCAGCTGATGTACATTAAATTTCAGATCTCTGACATATTTATGGATGAAACATAAAATTTAATACGGATATGGAAACCATAAGACTTTAAGAACAAGATCCAATTGCAATTACATCAAAATATTGCATATTAAGCTATAGATTTGAATTACAAATTGTAGTGCTGCAGAAAACCCAGAAATTTCTGAAGATAACTTTTATTGCTGAAATAGATCAGATCTATAGAGAGATGGATTAGCAACCCAATCCATGTATCACCAAGGGAAGGAAATCCTAACACCAAGAGATCTTCCTCCAAACTGATAGCAAACTGAAACAAGAAAGCCCTCTCACAAAATAACGCAATATTCAGTAGAAACTTCGCAAAGAGTGAAGGAGACTAAATAACTAGAATGAAATTACAGATCTGATACAAAATATGGATCATCTAGCTCTTTGGAGGCTAAAGAACACACTTCAATAGAGAAAGCCTCTCAAAACAAGCTATATCTAAGTAGATCTAGAACACCACTTGCTACAAAAGATAGTAGCTGCAAAACCCTCAATGGGCCAGCGTTGCTCATGAAAGATAGAGCTTGGTATCAAACCAGATAGTGGCTCACTTCAGCAAACAACTCCTCCAATGATCCTCAAGGGAAGAGATGAAACCCCTAAACAGGAATTCCAATCACAATTCTCCACTAAGCAGTAGAGAATGGTATTTATCTAAGCAGACAAATACTTTAGAAATATAATTCATCAACAACCTCTTCATGTGCCTTCTCCTCCTTTTTATAACATGAGATAGCTCTTGCAAACCCTAAACCAATTTGATGAGTTGGTTCTTTTCACATTAGAGGCTCCCTTCTAGAACTACGTAGTCCCTTTTTGGAGATGCAATGAACCTAGACAGCGCAGTTGACTTGGTCAAGGTGGACCCAATCTTGGTTCAAAACCTCTTTCACACCTGCAAGTGATTATTTACATATCCCTTATTTGTCTTCGTTCACATGGGCATTTATTTATTTAGACTTCTTAGGAGTTTTACATGTCCTCCTTTATTCATTTATTCATTAAACATAAATTAAATCAAAATTGAATGTCTCCTCTTAGCTAAGGCTAAGTAGGAACATTACAGTCCTCCCCCTCAAAATGTTTCTTGTCCTCAAGCAATTGGTAGGGTAAGAGCTTTATTTCTTCTCCTTCTCCATTGATGACACCATCAAGAATCAATCTTTCATCATGGAGTAAGTGCTCACCAAGACAATACATCAAAAACTGCTCCTCCAATGCTAACATGATAGGTGCATAATCTGCCCCTTCAGGAGTGTAAAACTCAACAGAAATAAACATGGGTGAGCCAATGTCACATCCAAAACGTGTATCATGAAGTACAGGATAAAGTTCCATACCATGTGGTACATGTACACTACTTACTTTTTTCCCATACATACCCATAAAAAATATCAATATGTCATCTATGTATGGAAGCAAAATCACATATAGGCAAACTGAAATTTGCACTTGAGGAGGTGGGTCACAATCCCACATGAGGTACCAATGCAGTGCACTCCTTTTTTTGAGTAGATCTTAGTGTGATAGGTGGTACTCCCACCACATATTTGCTGCATAGGTCACTTTGACATGGCTGAAAGTGAAGCCCTCATTAGCTGCTTTTGGGAAGCACCCATCATGATAAATAATCTCCCTTTGCACCTCAAGGGAGTGGCCAGTTTTGGAATTTTTCTTGGACTCATCATTGCCATGAGATCTGCATGTAATATTACTCCTTGTAGGAGACATGGCATGCATACATATTGTAAGATAATGTGCCAAATCAGAAAAATAAACTTGCTCCATAAGATCAGATTTCTTACCATACAAACCTCCCACACACAGAGTTAGGCATGGGCTTTTCCCCTCTTTTGAGAGAAGAAAGAGATGGCTGAAATGTCTCCTGCATAGGATCCCTTGGCTGCTCCATCTCCACATAACTATTACACTCTTTTAAGTGCTGATTTAGTTCCTCCCAATCATAATGCTGATGTAGATATTCCTCTATACCCTCCCAATCAAAACTCTTCAAGATTAGGGAGTAGATTTTTTCTGACTGCATGTAGCTAGAAAGGAACTCCTTGTGTGTCGTTTGTAGTATTTCTTTCTTAAGCTTGGAGGCTTGAGATAAGAATACTTTAACAAGATGATATATGACCCCTTCATGGACCAAATAGCCTCGTCCTTGCTTTATGCCATCTAATATTATCCCGGTGTGAAGATATTTGGAGTACTCCACAAGGAGTTGAGACCTCCAATATGGATCTATACTTCTCAACAAAGACAACGTTGTTGATGTATCTAAGGTGGTGCTTGCCTTGTTGTTTCTTGTTTCTTTGGCACTATGCATGAAAAAATTATTTGTGGGAAGGCTGATCCTCCCCCTTGCTTCCTCCCATAGCGCTGTGACTCTTTCTTCCATTGTTTCAGGACTTGGTGAAGCTTTCCCCATAGAATCTAATGGCACCCCAACTGGCTTTCCATGATGTAGGAATTTCCCTTGAAAAATTCTCATAAACATGAGAGAAGGAACTGTGAGGTCCTTGCCCCCACTGCACAATTCCATCTTTGTTGTGTGGGTAGAGACATCAAGTGAAGGGTAGGTGTGCATGCCTTGAATAACTTGTTGTTTCCGACTCTTCAAATCCACCCATTCCATCTGCAAGGCCTTCCAATCAGTGGTGACTTTTCCCAAAGTAATTAACCACTGGACACCCAAGATGATGTTGGTGTCTGGTATGTCCACTACAAAGAAGTGATCCTCCAAAGTGTAGATCCCCATAGTCACAGAAAGTGATGGAACATACTACATGCACTGCATAGTTCTATCCCCCAGAACCAAAATAGAGAACCCATCAAAAGTATCAGTAGGGATCCCTATCCTCTGCAAAAAATGAGCATCAATAAAGTTGTGGGTTTCCCCACTGTCAATCAGAATAGATACTCTTTGGTTCATAACTGAACCTTGCACTCTAAGAGTCAAATACTTGGGCACTCCCCTCAAAGAAGAAAGAGTCCCACTGGTTGGAGAAAATGATCCTTCTCCTTCTTTGGATGATAATGGATCCTCCTCCTCATCATCACAAGCGCTGTGTCCTCTCCTAGGTCCATCATTTCCCTCTTCCTCCTCACAATCAGAAAAGACTTCAATATAATGTGCTCTTCCAGTAGCACATCTATGTCCCGAAACCCATGGCTCTTGACAAGTGAAACATAATTTCTTTTTCCTCAAATCCCTCCAGAGATCATTGTTAAGAAGCTTCTTCAGTGATTTCTCCTTGTGTGGAGTAGCTTTCCCCTCCTTCCCCTTGGAAGAGTGAGTGGCTTTGCTTGGGAGGGTTTCCTTTGCCCTTGGAAAGGCATCTTGGAGATCCCTAGTCCTTTTAATGGCATCATGTAGAGTGATGGGCTTGGTAGACTTAAAGTTTCTTCCAGGCCATCAATCAAAATATAGACTCTTCTTGCTACTGAGAGATTAGGAACCATAACAAACAACCTCAGGAAGTCGGAGATATAGGCCTCAGCATCTCCCGTCTGTTTAAGCTTTTCTAAGCTTATGAAAGGGGCCTCTAGATCCTTCCGATCAAATCTCTCCACAAGTATCCTAGTGAACTCAGCATAGGTGGACACATTGCTATGCTCTAATGTAGAAAGTCCATGAAACCACCAGTTGTGGGCTTCTCCCTCAAAATGCAACGCATCAATCTTGATGGCTTCTACTTCAGGCACTTTATTCAGCTGGAAATAGATGTCCAACTTCTCCACCCATGCTTTAGCAGAACAAGAGGGTGATCCATAGAAATTAGGAAAGAATAACCTGCCTATGATGCAGTGCCTCCCATGAAGGAACCCTCCATCTCTATACTGCTACAATGGCCTCCTCCGGTCCTTCAGATGGCAGAAGTCTTGAAAACTCAAGTTATCCTTGAACCTTTGAATTTTTGAACCATACTCTGCAAAGTAGCCTTCCAAAGAGGTTGGCTCTTGAAGCCCTTCATTATATACAGCCAAGAAGGTGGGAATTGTAGAGCGTTGTGAGATCTGTGGAACTGGTGGCAAGCTCACAGGTTGACCAGTCCCAAACTGAGACATTACAGAGCTTTCTCTTTAATGGAGTCTTCTAAGGGAATCCCTCATTATATCTATTCTCATCTCCTTTATCTCCTTGGATAGATCTTGCATATTTTCCAAGAGAGTTTTTGCAAACTCTTATGCCTGCTTATCTTTGTCATTCAATTCAGGGGCTTTCCCCTTATCTTGACCGTTGTCAAGGTCAACAGTAGTATATTCATAATTTCTATGAGTTCTATTCTGGTATCTCCTCTCCCTCTCAGAAAGAGGATCTTCATCTTCGAAATTCAGCATGACTGTGGCTCCAATGCTAGCACAGGTTGTGCCAAGAGTGGAGCTCTGATACCACTGTAATATTATTTTTGGGGATTCTCAAGATTCTATTCTAGAGAGGGACTATAGTGGAATTTAATGGTTACGTCACCTCTAAAAAAAGGGTCAGAACCAGATTCTACGTGGCCAACTGTAGACTCTGCCTATAGGACATGGATTAATCCCTTTTAGGAATCTCAACAAGGTCTTTAATGAACATGTTGTATAAGAAAATATGAGAAAGAATAACGTAGATCAGGGCTGGGATCCCCTCATTTATGTTGTATGTGACTTAAATATGCAACTTCATCAGAAAAAAATAAGTTTAAGCACATTAAACAGATCTCCCAAAATCAATACTAGCTAGAAATCAACCAAAGAGAGAGGCTGCTGCAACATGAAAACCCCAGCTACTAGAATTGCGCAGTTTTGACTAAAACTCAGAGGAGGATAGAAAAATATATGATAATTTAGAAATATAATAGTAAATCAGATTTATACTTGAGCTTATTTCCTTTACGACTGATTACAAAGAGAACTATAGCAAGATCCCTTCAGAAATTAGAGCTGCAACTAGGAATAAACTGCAGAAATAAATAGACAGCATTATTTTTCAGATGGTTTAGCTGGTGTACATTATATTTCAGATCTATGACATGTGTATGGATGAAACATCATATCTAATAAATATCTAGAAACTATAATACTTTAAGAACAAGATCCAATTGGAATTACATCAAAATATTGCATATTAAGCTGTAGATCTGAATTAAAAATTGCAGTGCTACAGAAAACCCATAAATTTCTGAAGAAAATTTTTATTGCTCAAATAGATCAAATATATTGAGACATGGATCAGCAACCCAATCCATGGATCACCAAGGGAAGGCAAGCCTAACACGTAGAGATCTTCCTCCAAACTAATAGCAAACTGAAACAAGAAAGCCCTCTCACAAAATAGCGCAGTATTGAGCAGAAACTACACATAGGGTGAAGTATACTGAATAACTAATGAAATTACAGATCTAATATGAAATATGGATCAACCAGCTCTTTGGAGGCTGAAGAACACACTCCAATAGAGAAATCCTCTCAAAATAAGCTAGATCTAAGCAGATCTAGAACACCACTTGCTACAAAAGATTGTAGCTGCAAAACCATGAATGGGCCAGCGCTGATCATGAAAGACAGAGCTTGGTCTCAAACCAAATAGTGGCTCACTTTAGCAAAGAAATCCTCCAATGATCCTCAAGGGAAGAGATGAAACCCCTAAATAGGAATTCCAATCACAATTCTCCACTAAGCAGTAGAGAATGGTATTTGTCTAAGAAGACAAATACTTCAGAAATATAATTCATCAACAACCTCTTCATGTTCCTTCTCCTCATTTTTATAACATGAGATAGCTCTTGCAAACCCTAAACCACTCTGATGAGTTGGTTCTTTTCACATTAGAGGCTCCCTTCTAGAACTGCACAGTCTCTTTTTGGAGATGGAATGAACCTAGATAACACAGTTGAATTGGTCAAGGTGAACCCAATCTTGGCTCAAAACCTCTTTCACACCTACAAGTGATTATTTACATAGCCCTGATTTGTCTTTTTTCACATTGGTATTGATTTATTTAGACTTTTTAGGAGTTTTACATGTCCTCCTTTATTCATTTATTCATTAAACATAAATTAAATCAAAATTGAATGTCTCCTCTTAGCTAAGGCTAAGTAGGAACATTACAAGATAGTATCCAACATTTGATGGTGCTGGTGTTGTGAGTGGTCCACCAAATGATTGAAAATGTGTTTTGAACCATAAATATTTTTACTATATTGGATGATATTCCCTAGTTGATTATGGGTGATGTTCTATATGAAACCATATGCAACATTTAATGTTATTTATTTATCCAAAATAAAGTAATATAAGAAAGAGAATCTAGGATTACTAAGTACAAGTACCTTGATTATGTGTATATTATCTCAAATTGTTGATATTTTCTAATCGAGCTTTATTTTTTTTTGTAGAATAGTTATGGAAATGTAATTTGGAATTGTAGGAAAAACAGATTTCAATAATAAATTGAGACGAATGGGTTCTGTTATGTCCACCTTACAAAAATTATGACATTTATGACATTCATGAACATGGTATGAAATGTAGATAAAGATACTTTATCGAGAGTTGATTAATAATTTCAAACCTCTATCATGGTGAACTGTGAGCTGGAAAATAGTGAGGAAGGATCTATTCTAAATATGCAAAGGTTCAATAGGAAGCTATGGTCTCTCTTAAATAACATTTTTCATTAGGACTGGGAAAGGTGCATTGAAATAGTCTCAGATGAACCGAGTCCTAAACATTACTATTGGAGTAACACCATGAATGGAAGGTAATCATATGGTTGGTTGGATATTCCCATTTTTTCCTTCAAATTTAGGGATATAAGAAGGTACTTGGTTGATATAGGGGGCCACAGTTGATTATGTGCAATGGGATGAATTTTAAGCTTTGTAAGATCTTGGATATTTACCGAAGCTACAAATGGGATTATTTTTTTATTTTATATATTCAAATGACCTTAAAATAGAGTTTTATAAGGGTTCCCTTGTTCATAAGTCTGTGTAGGGGTATTTGGTAGGGTAGTGTTGAGGCTCGTTTGAGAGGTGGTGAAATGGGTACCTTTAGAGCAAGTAGATCCTATCAAAGTTGGAGGCAGAATGGTTGTGTGAAAAAATTAGATGGGTATTTCCTCATACAACTAAATGTTGAGAGACCAAGAACACCTCCAATTAATGGGTGGAGGTCTTGAAGGAATCTAGATTGATGGTAACCCTTGGGTCCCCTATGGTGCCCTAGTATGTGTGTGGAAATATACTATGAGCAGAGATTTTAGAAAACCAAATGAATCACATACATAGCACAAAGAAAAAAACTGTTAATTTTCCATTTAATATTTTGATGTGTGAAACAGTCAACAAAAAAAATTGTGAGTTTTTTTGTATGATAAATATCCTGAAAATACCTAACCTCCTTCCACTAATATAGTAACTAGACCTTGAGAAGCTTTTTTTAGTAGGGTATTGGGGCCATATACCGAAAGTAATAGTGATTATTTGAGCAAAAAATAAACAACCAAGGTATAGAGAGGGTTATTGTGTGGGGTAATGGAGCTACAGCCCAAAATAGTTGGTGACACTTCTAGTAACCTTACGAAAATTTTCTCAGGTGGAGTCCTCTTGAACCTACCACCGATAGGTAAGGATTTCCTAATATTTTTCCAAGAATTTCCCTATGTTCAACGGGAATTACTAAATCTCAGCTTCTATATCTCAAATTTGGATCTAGAACCCATACCAAGTGTCACGAGATAATAAGGATTCCCATGACAATATTTCGTAGAAGCCTTTTCCCATCATGCGTTTCAACTCAATACTTATTTTATCATTGTATGATGAATGATTTTAAGGTTCTTAATAATACAACTTCTATGTTTTAAGATGAAAACAACCATCAAGAATTATGTGTTTATTACCCCATTGGACCTGGGCCTGAATAATAAATTAGTTGGTGTCTACTATGGGGAATTTAGTGTGTCTTGGTTAAGGTTGTTTTTATAAAATCTTGAATTTGTTAGCATGTATGAAAATGTAAACTCAAATAATCCAAGTAAAAATATTCCAAAATAGGATAAGCTTTGTACAAAGTTTGATTGAGCTTAATGTATGGGGTAATGGTGTGTTCAAGTGAAATAGTGAACATTCAATGTGCCAAGTGCAATAATGTGGATATGTGGTGATCCTTTAAAATTTATATAATTACACTACATTTTTTTATTCCTTGAAATAAAAGAAAATATGTGTGCATAATGGGCCACTTACTCTTTCATAATTCATGCTATGTGATAATATAGGGAGATGGACAATTAGTGCTTTTACAAACATTTTTCATCCCCCACAGGTTCATTTCTATTTATTTACTAACACCAGCTTACAGTCCCAAAAATAAATGAATAATTAATTTAGTTAGAAAAACAAGTAAAAATTATGTGTGGATGAGGGCCACTCACTTCTTTTCTATTTACGTTATGTGATATGAGTTGATTTAAGATAAATAAGTAAAAAAAATATGTGGATTAGGGTGACTTACATATTTCCTAGTTAAGATATGTGTGCAACTTTTTAATTAAAAGGTAGATGGTAGGTAGTATTATAGAACCATTTTGGATCCCCACACAAGTTCACCAGAAGGGTACAATGCAGGGAGAGTCTAGTCTAGTTCTTAATCACACTATGCCTATTCCCAACATGCAAACTTTCAAGGTAAAAGAAAAGAAATTACTCTACTTCTAATGTTTAGTAAATCAAATTTAAATCCTATATTAAGTATAAAAAATTGCAGGTGTGTAATAATATCACTGAAAGATAAGAAAAAATCATAGATAAATGAAACTACAATGAAAATTTTTGTCCTTTATGTGTCTCGTGGGTTATGTTCTGCATAGTCGTGACACCCACACAATTATAACTGCAAACAACTGTAAGGGTAGCCTAGAAAAATAAGAATGGGTACTTTCAGGCCATGAATAGGTCCTATGGATACCTACAAATATTAAGAAAAATAATATGGTGAAAACCAAATGTAAACATAGTGATAAAAGGCCTACAAAAAAACCAATTAGATAAAAAATGGGAAGCAAGTGGAGTCCCCATTTTGTGTGTTGTGTTTGGTTGTATATGAGTCCCAAATCCACCTTCCTTGTAGCTTGTTGCTTCCTACAGGTAAATTTACAGACAATGAGTATTATTAGTTGTCAAATATGGAATAACATAGCTTTGAATTTAATGGAAACAATGCATTAACAAAAATATGCTAAAACTAAACTAAAATTACATAAAACAATCTTGTGAAGAAAACAAATCATCAAGGATTAGGAAAAATATCCTTTTTAATTATTTATAGGAGTGGAAGATTTGAAAATAGTATCAAAGACACTTAAAGAGAGCTTGTTAAGTAATGGTTGTTATCTTGGTAAAATTGTACACTCATTTGTATGTTCCTAAAGACACTCAGATTCGGTGATCAACACACACAAAAGTTACATTATTAGCTGAAAGCATCATGAAGACCAAAATTGAAAATATTTCCGAACGTTCAATTAAAAATTTTATCTGTGCAAGATCACCACTCTTGGAAATTAACAACCACATGAATTTTTCTTTGATATCTGCATGGTCGCAAAAAATCCCACTCAAAACCTTCGGCCGCTAAATTTATTAAGAAACACTCCAACTCATGACATGATGGGCTAAAAAGTTCCATCCTTAATCCCCAATAATCCTTAAAGGCAATAATATGGTTGATTTGATCTTAGTTATGAGGAAAACAACCACAATGATGAGCCAAAGGAGGGAAGGAGTGTCCAAAAATTCTGTAAATACAAGTTCACGGAGAGCCCAAGAAAACTTAGTGCATTGTTATGTTGTCAAAATTTCTCCCTAGCATTCTAGCATACCATTGTGATGAGAATCTCACCATTGAGACTGTATTCTATGCCTGATTGAGGGGGAAAGATCTTGCAAAAGAGAATGAGAAGGAAATTTCTTGTTGAGAGTTTTTTCGCACCATTTCTCAAACAATTATCTTCAAGTATATTTGATACTTCTATTTTAACTCTTCTACCACCAACAATCATTAAATAAGATCATTTTCCTATACCTTTGTTGATTTATTTTTATTCATTAAGCTTGTTTATGTGTTATTTAGTATAGTTTTGATTTATTTTTGTTCATGCATTTCTTCCATTACTTCAAATACTTTGTTTATGCATGATTTTCCACTAAAACCATCCAATTGTTTGTATTTTTCATATAGGTAACAACCAATTTCAAGGAAACCATTTTTGGGACCCATAATCAACAAACACACCAATACAATGGTTCTCTACAGCAATCAACAAGGATTTTCCCTACTCAATCACTTTCTCAACTTATTTCTCTCTCAAATAAGAAAATAAAACTCTCTACAATGGTGAAATTCTCCTAAAAATGGTATATTAGATTTCTTTGGAGCCATTTTGGCAACATAAAAATACAAAACTTATTTTTTTAGGCTCTACATCCTCTTTCATTTATATAAATATTGGACACTCCTTCCCTCCTTTGGCTCATCAATGAGGTTTTTTTCCTCATAAATGAGATACGAACTATCATCCTCTTGTCATTAAGGCTTCTTGGGGCTCATGGATCAAATTTCCAACCCATCATGTCAAGGGATTTAGTGTTTCCTAAGAAAGCACGTGTCCCAAGGTGTTTAGTATGCTTCTAGAGACCCTCATGGATATCAAAGAAAAATACACTAGGTAGTGAATTTATGTCTTTGCAGCACCCACAAGAGTTCATTTTTTAAACCAACCTTGGGAATTGTTTTTTTTCCTTTCGTAATCTTTCCAGCTGAAAATGTATCCTTTGTACATATTTCTAGCTGACTATGAGTGTCTTTTCTTGTGTACAAATAATTGTACCATTTTCTCATAATAACACCTACAGAATGAGGCTTGAAACCTTAAAGATGAACTAAAAGGAAAGCATTGGTCAATGCTTTCATAGGTTTGAGGAAGTTATTGATTTGATCAAGGATATAGATGACAAGTTTGATAATGAGGTTATTATTCATAAAATATTAAGGTACTTTCCATAAAGGTTTAATCCAAGGGTATCTACAGTGAAGGAAATGGGAGATATGAGCACTCTCACTATGGAGCAACTTATTGTGACTCTTATGGAATATTTAATGTGAATTGGAGAGGATAAATTAGAATATAGCGAAGGAACCTTCAAAATTTTCAAGAAATCCAAAGAAAACTTCAAGAAAGTTAAGACACTCTCCAAGAAGGTCAAGGAGGAGGAAGAATACTCTAGCAAGGAATTATAATAACAAATTAGTTCACTAGAAAGCTAGAAATTATTTTCCTCCACTAATAAATGAGATCAAGATGTACCAATGTTTCCCATAAGGAAATTGAATTAAAATTGAAGTTTTCAAGTCCTCCTAAGAAACATATTCCAGCGAAGTCAAATCAGTAGAAATTAATGAGAAGATGGAAGGATAGATATAAAAAATATGAAAAATGGGGGTTGGCATTAATAGCCTATGATTATTATAAGCAGTGGCTTATTGAAAGTGGATGCTCCAAGCACATGACATGTCATAAGATAAAATTCTAACATATAAAGGAGTCTAAGAAAGTAAATGTTAGCATGAGAAATCATTTTGCATACCCTGTCAAAGGCAAAGCGACTCTAAGGTTGGATAAAACAACTAAGGCTCAAAATGTTCTTTTTGTTGATGGATTGAAACACGACCTTCTCACCATTATTATGATGTGTGATAATGGGAAATATGTGATCTTTAGATATATAGAATGTGAAATAAAGAATTAAAGATCATGAGGGTTTGTGGAAAAAATAATCAGAAATTACAGTAACACATATATATTTGATGACACAAGACATAAATGTTGCATGAGAACAATAGACAAGCCGTACTTATGGCATAAAATATTAGTGATGAGGCCCATCATTAGGTATATTTTAAGGGGTTATAATGTCACATTTTTAGCTTATTTACTCTCTCTCTCTCTCTCTCTCTCTCTCTCTCACACACACACACACACACACACACACACACACATTTGATTACATTTTTTCATATTTTTCTTAGCGAGAAATGTGTGAGAGGATTATCATGACTTTAAACCTAACATGGTTTAATTTTAGGAAATACAACTATTTTTGAGTAAAATTCCATGCCAAGGCTTGGAGTAGACATTAAAATTATGTTAAGAGTCCCCCTCTCTCACCTCTTCGATTGGAATTTCAGGAGGAAGGCCTTCTACCACAGGCCAAAAACCTTAATTTCATGATTTCTTGGAAAATATAAAATAATGTCCATTTTTTCTATCATGAATATGCTATAGATTAGAGGTTAGATTTATGATTTAGGTGAATGAGTAGCTTAAATTAAATTCAACTCATATTTTCCACTATTTTACATGATAAGTTAGTAAATTTCAATGCATGAGTGAATGTACTGGTTGTAGGTTTGAATAAAACATTAGAGTAGGATCCCCTTTTCAGCACTATCACTTTCGACTTCAACCATTTTTCTACCCACAACCCTATTTTGAATACCATTTCACAACCACCGAGAGTAGCGTTCTTGTTGCAATATATGCCTTCCAAAGGATTTGATCTTGGCCAAGGGAGCTGGTCATCCCCCATAAACTTAGATACACCTTTCCCTCACCTTTCCTGGCCTTCATTCCACCATTATTAGCCTCAAAACCCTCTCGGAATGTTTCTTGTAGCATTACAGGACTTCTAGTAGCAAAAACGGGGATCTTATAAAAGCTTACTCTAGCAGTGTTGGGAGCCACCTCCTTCACTCTAGAATCACTACTCCATCACACCTTAACTTAGTGTGAACCTTGGTGTACCCATAGCTCTGAATTCTTTCTTCAATAACACCCCTAGGTCATCCAAACTCTTTATCTTACTTCAAAATAGAGTAAATTGAGTGTGATTAGTCCATCATAGAATACATCATTGGCACAATAGCTAGCATGCAATAGATATAAGTTAATTTATCATATAAGTAGTCTCTGTGTGTGTGAAAGTAGATTAGGTCCCTTTTTGCAAATCAATTGAGTATTCTAGAGAATTAATGCAATCTAGTGTAATTTCCCTTCTTGTAATTAGAATAAGTTCTAGTCTTTCCCATTGTAAAAGTAGAGATTAAGTAGATGAATGGGTACAATATAGTATAGTTTATTTTCTTTTAAACAGAGTAGTGCTCATGGTTTACTTCCAGTATTGAGTTGTAATTAGAAGTGTGGCATGATTTCTCCCTTAAAATAACAATAATTCCCAACAACTCACAGTATAACTAAGATGAGGATGGAATGAGTAGAGACCATCTCTTCTACATATAGCACTATCACCTCTAATTTTTTACGAATCTCAAGTTGATAAGTACAATTTAGTTGCCTCTGGGAGTTGCAACACTCTTGGTGCAATACTAGGGTTCATGAATTTTTGGTGTTGTGTTGGGGAGGTGTCTAAGTAGATGTTTGTTTATGATTAAGCATTCTTTTTTTCTTTCTATTTTTCATTCAGTTTAAAAAATATTGAAAAACAAAAAAAAATTAATTTCATGCCTCGTAGGAGTAGGGACAACCAAGAAAATTTTCTACCAAAAACTCCCACATCCCCACATAGTCACCTTTCACTCTTCTTCAATGACCGTGAGATAGAATACCCTCTAGTTGAGAAACCTAAAAAATTCAAAGAACCTATTGGGGAAGAGGAGGAACTTGCTTCACCAGAGGAACCTGCTGCACCTATTCAAACTATAGATGAAAATAGGACTGAAGGAATCATTCACATCAGATAAAGCAATCGAGATATTAAGATGAAGAACATCAACCCTTCATCCCTTCCACACTTCCATGGATTAACTTTTGACCACCGTGACACTTTCATGTTTGAGTTTTATTTTGTCTGTAGGACTTATGACTATGCCTCATATGAACAATGCTTAAATTTTTTCCCCTCTACCCTCAAGGATGTAGCCTTGTGGTGGTTCATGTGTTTTCCTAGGAACAACATCACCACCTAGGCTCAATTTCAAGTCATTCAACAACAATTATAGAGACTATTGTAGGTCCAATGAGACAAAGGTAGAAATATTTAGGATGACCCTAGGGCCTGATGAATCTCTAGAGGATTATGAGGATTGATTCAAACTGAACTACAAAAGGGCCAACTACACCCTTGATCTTAAATCACTCAAGCTAGTTTTGCTCTAGGGAATCACGGAGAAATGATAGAAACCCTTAATATGTTCTCTGGAGGAGATATCTATTAGTTACCTTATGAGGACATCAAGATTTTATTAAAAAACCACTCTAGGGAATCCAGAAAAAAGGAAGATCTAGTCAAAGTCTGACTAGTACCCCTTCCTCTTTAACCTCCATTAAGAATGAGATTTGAAACATGTTAGAGGATTTTAAAAGTGAGATGTTGCCTACCTCTGATCTACAAATGGAAAAAATGAATATCAATATGAAACTAGAGGAAGCATAGATATTCTTAGCTATCTTTTTCCCTAGATGCACTAGAAACCATCCTAGGAATGAATGTCTAATGAATTTCATTGAGGTTTTCTTAGTATGTGAAGTGAACCATGCAACAAAAAATGTCCTTCCTTACCTAGTGTCAAATATGTATATCAAGGTTTGGAAGGAGGACCTGAGAAACTCTTCTTCAAAAATAAAAGAAGGCCTTAAGGGCCCCAACGATACCAACATGGCATGCAAGGTGTGCCTTATTCTTAATACCATGAAAACTAGAATGCACCCTTACAGCCTTGGTATTCTTCTGCTCTTACATCATGGCCAACAACTCCTTCTTTGCGATATGATCCTCCATATCATCCTCGGCATGTCAATCAACCCTTTCAGCAATATGTTCCTCAACCACCTCAGTGGAGCAACCCATAACAAGGGTGGAGGCCCCAACTTACCCAATGTCATGCTTTACTACCTGCACCCTAATGTCAACCTAAAATCACTCATCGTACTCCTCATAAGTTACCTCATATTCCCACCCAGCCAAATATGCACCCGAACAACAAGCAGACACAACAAGTTTACAATTGAGAAACATCCTATCCAACCTTTGATGTGGTGACCCATGAGATTAAAATTAGGCCTGGGAGGGTTCTCCTAAAAAACCAACCTCCATCTCCACCTAAATATATTGAAGAGAAAAAGGAAGAAACAATCCCCCCGATAAATCTACCTCCTTTTCCTGAGCGACTGATCCACCCTAGCCTAACACACCCTAGAAGAGACTAAAATTCTGGGAGAATTGAAGAATATGTGTAAGAATACCCCTTCTCCAGTCTATTAAGGATTTTCCTATCTTTAATAAGCTTATAAAATAAAAATACTTCAAAAATATTGGAGAAAGAAAAGATACACCCCCACCATAAATGTTGTAGGTCAATTACCTGATTTGATGTTGGGGAGAGTAATTTTCCCGAAATACCTGGACCTTGGGAGTCTAGTATTATATTTACATATCAATGGTATCATTTTACCTCATACATTTATTGATATTAGGGTTTCCATCAATGTGATGACCATAGAAACCATGCTGAAACTCAACCTCCAATAAGATTTGAGGAAGATCACTAGAATTTTGCAACTTGCATATAGATCCAGAGTAGCTTCAGAAGGAGTTGTTGAGGATGTTATGGTCTCCATTGACTCATGCGAATATCCCAATCACTTCCTGATACTTCATCCTAGAACCAAGTTTAATGGCTATCCTCTCATTCTAGGAAGACCTGGTTGGCCATTTTCAATGCTTATGCCAATTGTGGGGCTCAAAACATGACTATCAAGAAAGGCCCCTTGTCAAAAAAACTAGTATTATATCCTCATGCCCAGCCTTCCATTGAACATGATATACCTTTATGGCTAGAGGATGAAGAAGAAGATGAAGTGTAACATACCACACCATACCCTATTTTTACCATAGATATTGTTATCAAAGGGGGGAAACTTGATGAATATGACCTCGTTGACCATATCCATCAAAGCCAACCCCCCACTTCCATTCACCTCAATGCCCTGGTGAGAGAATATGAAAGCATCCCTTAGACTAAGTTATGCCAAGATGACTCAAAATCTGAACCTGCCAAGGTAATTTGGTCCATATATATCCCTAAAGATCAACTCATATCTCTCGTCCGAAGAGGAATATCAATTTTGACAGTTACTAAGAGAGAACTTAAATCCTTTTACTTTGGATTACAAAGACATGAAATGCATGCATCCCTCTGTTTTCACACATCATATTTACATCAAAGAGTCATGCATGCCTATGTTCCATCCCTAAAGGATAATGAACCCAACCTTAAAATATATAGTAAAGGATGAGTTACAGAAGTTCCTAGATGTAGGGTTCATATACACCGTATCAGACAGTGAGTGGGTGTCTCCTCTTGTCTTATTCCAAAAGAAGAATGAGAAGTGGAGGTTATATGTTGACTACAGAGAATTGAAAATATCCACTAAGAAATACCATTTCCCTTTTCCTTTCATTAACCAAGTCTTGGATGGTCTTGCAGGAAAGAATTTATTCTCCTTCTTGGATGGATTCAATGGGTACAATCAGATTCAGATCAACCTTGAAGACCAAGGCAATAACACATTCACATGTCCTTGGGGAACCTTTGGTTATATATTTCTTCCCTTTTGCCTATGGAATGCCCTTGCCACTTTCTAGAGAGCAGTCTTGAGAATTTTTGTTAAGCGTCTCCATCATTCTGTGGAAATCTACATGGACGATTTAGGTCCCTATGGATATGATTTCTAGGAGGCTCTCTCCAATATGGTAAGGTATTGAGGAAATCCATTGAAATGCATCTCTTGAGCCCTAAGAAATGTGAATTCTTGAAAAATACATGGATTTTCCTTGGACACTCCATATCTCAAGTGGGGATCCAAGTAGATCCAATCAAAATTGCCATCATAAAAAGAGTACTTATTCCTCAGAAGCAGAGAGATGTAAGAAGTTTCTTAGGCTTCGCTAGTTCCTATAGGAGATTCATCAAGGACTTTAGTAAAGTTTCCTCCCCATTGTTTGGATTACTTGGCAAGGATTCTGAATTATGTTGGTCAAGTCTTTGTCAAGAGGCTTTTCATATCGTCAAGTAAAAAATTACCACTGCCGCTATACTTCCATGTCCCAATTGGGCCTTACCTTTCCATATCCATACTGATGCATCATATAAATATGTGGGGGAAGCCTTGGGACAATTGGATGATAAATTACCCTATTCCATTTTTTCCATCAGCATAAACATGTCTAAGGTTGAACTAAACTACATTGTCATCTAGAAAGAGCTTTTAGTTGTTGTCCATTCTTTGAAGAATTCCAGACATTACATTATTCGGTATCAAATTTTTGTGTATACTAACCATGAAAAAATTAAATACTTAATGAAAAAACCTATGGTAAACTCTAGAATCATTATATGGCTATTAATATTGCAACATTTTGATTTAACTATTGGTGTATAAGCCAAGGAAACAAAATGTTGTTGCAGATTTTGTGTGTAGACTCACTTTGCCTACAGATGATGAAGGGATGACTGATGATGATATTCCATATGAACACTTATTTTCTATCTCAATACTCTCTTCCTGGTTTTCTGACATAGCTAACTACTTGGTTGCTGAGAGGTTTCCTCCAAACCTTTCATCCAAAGAAAAGAGAAGAATTGTAAGAAAGAGTGTCCCTTTCACTTGGATTGCTGGAAATATTTTTAAATTGGCACTAGATCAAATCCTCAAAATATGTGTCAGGAAATAGGACTTCTTTGGAATCCTCTCAAAATGTCATGAGGGGCCTTGTGGGGGTGATGTTTCTACTAATAGGACAACTTTCAAAGCCTTACAAGTTTGCTACTATTTGTGAATTCTCCATCATAATGCCAGGAGATATACGAGTGGATGTGATCAATGTAAAAGGATAGGTGAACCGACATCGAGGGATAAGATGCCTATAAAACCTTGGGTGTCCTTAGATCCATTTGAAAAGTAAGGCATGGACTTCATTGTACTAGTTGATCCACCATTCAGGTAGAATAGTACATCATAGTGTGCATTGGTTACTTGACCAAGTGGGTTGAAACAAAGTTTCTTAAGGAAGCAACAAAAGAAAAGGTGGCTGAATTTTTAAGAAAGAATGTGTTTAAAAATTTTGGATATCCCAGAGATACATTCATCGATCATGGGGCTCAATTCACATCCCATATAATTAAAAATATCATGAGCCAACACAATATCAAGAAGAAGAATTCTAGTGCCCATAATCCTCAAGAAAATGGGTAGGTGGAGGTGACCAATAGAGCATTAGGGAACATCCTTACCAAGGTTGTGAGTAGCAGCAGAAGATATTTGGCATATAGACTATTGGAGTCCACTTGGGCCTACAACACCACCTAGAAGAGAAATAAAGGGTTTACTCCATATGATCTAGTCTATGGGAAGATATTTTTTCTTTCTATTGAGTTTGAGTATACCACCCTTAGAATGGCAGCTCAATTGGATTTGGTCATCACAAAGGCACAATGAGAAATGTTGCTTCATAAAAATGGTTTGTATGAATTTAGGATGTAGGACCTCCTTCAAATAGATTTAATCCAACTACAAACGAAAATATCACATGAAAATCACATCAAAGAGAAGACATTTCAGGAAGGAGACTGGGCTCTACTCTATGACTCTAGATTTAAGGACTTCAAGGAAAATTTAATGACCAAATGGAGAGGACCCTATCAGATAAAGAAATTCCATGACAACGGATTTGTTCAAATCAGAACCATAGATGATTAGGGGATCCCTCTTGTTGTCAATGGTTACAGGCTAAAAATGTATATGAGGCCATTGTCCAAAGCAGACTTCATCAACACAATTAGTAGAGAGTTGAATGTAATTTTAAGCCTCATAACTTCCAATTCCTCATCATCCAAGGAAAAAAGAAATGAAAGAAATAAATAGGCCTTGGTGAAAACCTTTATGGGGCATCAAAGGCCAACTCTTGGATTGAAAATCTCCATGAGGCAATACTAGAGAAAAAAAAAAGATAAAAAGATAAAGAAATCAACGAAATAAAATATCCTTGGGTGAAAATTTAATGGAGGCACCCAAGGTAGGCTTGTGGGTTGAAATCCTCTTTTGAGGAAGCCCACCTATCTTCAAACAAATAAAAAAAAAAAGCACAAAAAAATCAAAAGAATTAAATAGCACCGAGGAAACTATCATGTCTTTATTTTACAAGTTGATGAATAATGGCATAACATGGATGAGGGTAGAACATTTCTCTATATCCCTCTCTCTTCTCTATATACTCACTCCACACCCAACTTGAGCACTCATTCCACCATCAAATTCTAGCACCCTATGAGGGACAAAAATCAAATTTCCTCCTGTCCTTGTACTGCTACAGGATGTCCTATAAAGCTACAGGAAATCTTGTAGTGCTATAGGAAGTCCTGAACACCTATAGGAAGAAATGTCAAGGTCATATCATTCACCTAGGGCTCTCTAATACTTGTAATGGGTATCAAAAGTGTCACCCCACCTATGCCTATCAACCCTAATCATCATTCCATCTCATGCATTGATATTTCCTTGTCTAACCCTCTATTCTTCTACTGTGGTGGAAACTATTTTTTCATAAAAATAGGGCCTTTTATTTCATGTTTTTCCTAAATCACACAACTACCTTAGCATCATAACACCACCTCCATCATTGCCACATCATCGCCTCACCACCTCATGCCATTTTGGGCTCCAGAATATGCAAAAACACAACTGATATAGGAAGATGATCTCTTCATGTAGCACACTTGTACAAGCACCGAAACCATTTGACTATGGATTGGCACATCTAGAGTAGAAGATAATGGTTGAGGATATGATCATGAAGGAAACCATAGGACTCCAGGGAAGAAGCTACATCAGCAACATTAATTTGAAGCCTCCATGGTGTACCTACAAAAGACACAAGAAACAAAGTAAGCACCCCACCTAGGAAATAAGACAGAGAAAATAAAGGAAACTCATGTGATTACTCTAGTGCTCCATGTTTATGCATGAAGGACCTTATAATTAATTGGAAATGTGGTAAGCCTCAAGTATGAGCCTCTCACCCTTTCACTATTCATATTTGACTAAATGGATTAATTTCGAAGAGAGGAGGTTGAATAACCTAAAAGGTGGCCAACTAACTTGGCCACCCTCGACAGTGGAACTAAAATATTTTGGTACAGTTGGAATGCCACGTGGATCTATCACATCAGTGGAAATGAGATCACAGAAAGTGGTAGATGTACAAGGTAGGTTGGAATGATCATATATTGGGGCCAACGGTCTAAATGACGAAATCTTGTGTGAGGTACATCTTAGCACAATGCTCCAAGCCCACTCGAAAAGGCATAAAAATTACCTCGAATCACTTCCCATCGCATCTATGATAAATTAAAAAATAGTTAAACAAAGGGTGAATCTGGGAAGAAACCGAGGAGGTTTGATCATTGGTGATTTGTTCCTACGAGAAGCTTTACCAGAAACCCTACAGTTGCTACAAGAAGCTTCAAGGAATGCTACAGGAAAGTCTACAATTTCTACAGGAAGCTTCAAGGAATGCTACAGGGTGTTGAGAAGATCATGGAAGCCACCACAAGAGTAAATTAGCACAAATTAAACACCCTCCATTCACTAAATTCAATTTATAGAGGTAAATGGCCATCACCTCCATCAAATGCACAAAATTTCTCCATGGCAGTCTACATGCAATAGGGTCATGATTAAGGAAATTGAAGAAAATATGTGAAATATAGAAGGAAAAACATTCCTTTTGGAGTATTAAGAGTCTTATTGCCACTACCAGTAGCCAATTTGATAGTAATACCATAGAATAATACATTTTGAACTCAATTCAAAAAAAAAAAAGAGAAATGGGGGGAGGTTTTAATAAAAGAGAACCTACAGATAAAAAGAGAATTCAATTACACTGTCGTGTAGCAGACATTTTTAGGAGGAACCAATGGTTGGTCTTCTTGGAGATCCTAAGGGGATATGATGATGAGATAGCTTGAGAATTTTAAATGGAGCTACGATGATGAGATAGCTCGAGAATTTGAAATGAAGCTACAATGTCAAGAAGATGGCAGTTATACTACTCTGGTAAGAGGACTAGCCATAACCATCACACCTAAGTTGATCAGCAGAATAACAACACTACCCCTAGGAATCAAGTGGAATAGAGAATATAGGATCACTAGTTCCTTTGCCAAGAAAAACAAAAATTTACCAATGAAAAGAACATAGACAACAAAAATTGGGATATAAGGGAGAGATTAACTTACCCATGGGAAGAGGTAGCCTACAATATCCTTAAGTACTTTTATTGTCAAGGCAGATTGAGTTTAGTCTATGGATACCATTTCATATTATTTCATGAGCTTATATTTAAGGAGGATTTTCCTTTGGAATAGAGGTTTAACGTACCCTAATTCCTCCTCCACTCCATCAAAGATATGAGCCACGTGGTTATAGAAGGGAAAAACAAACACCTCTCTCATAACAATTTGATTAAATTGATAGTAGACGATGCCCTCAATAAGCTCAAAATTATTTTGTTATGGTACAATTTCATTGACATGGTAAAAGAGACTTTGATATGGACACATAATATCACTCTTGGATATACTCCTACCTATAGCCTTAGAGATAGGGATATTAGAGCATAGGTGAAAGAGACTCAAGAAGAGGAGATGGAGATAGAGGAAGGAAAAAGGAGGATGGAGAGGAAGAGATAAAAAGTGATGAGGAAGAAGAAGAAAGGGAAGTAGAACAGGAGGCTTTGAGGCCCAAGGAGAACACTGATATATACCCTCAACAAACTAGTATATCACCATGAAATATTGAAGATGAGTTGGCTTCCACCTTAGCCACTTTAAGCACCCTTGTGAAATCCAGGAAGAAAAGGAAAAGGCATACTCTCGTGTATTTTAATACCAAAAAGAGAATTATGGTAAAACAAGGAAGACCTCAAAATCCAACAAAGTTCCCCATTACCATTGAGGAATATCCTAGAAAGAAGGAAAATATAGGGTCATAGGAAAGAAAATTGGGAAAAATACTTCCCCAAAGACCAAACCCAAGACACCAATCACATATGCAAGAAGGCACTCTACCAAGTTAACATCCTTAAAATAGATAGACATTCCCAAAGACCTCCAAGGAGGAGAAAAAGAGATGCTACAGGAAACACAAGGTGTGCTAGAGGAAAGAAAGGAAAATCTACAGGAAGATCACAATTCCTACAGGGAAGAACATAATGCACCAATAGAAGGGTACAATTCCCAAATTGAAGGAAAAGAGGTACATGGGGAGGAACGAGTTGTAAGACAACATCCACAAGAATAAGCAGCCTTTCCAAAAAATCTTCAAAAAGACATCATGGAGTTCCAACAACCTACTCCACAATGCATTTTGAGATATTACTACATGTTCCTTGAAGGGGGGAGCTTGATCCCTAATAATATCTCAATCCCTCTCTTTTATGAGCTAGAAATAGAAATGGGATGCACCCATAGGTGGATGGAAATTGAAAATTATAGAAACTTTTATGATGTGGGGCTAATGGAAGAAAAACGTAGTGAGATGGGGAAGGACCTAGCTGATGTCAGGCTTGGAGAATTATTTTTTAGAGAAAAGTTACAAGTAGAGAAAGCAAAGAACATGAGGTTGAAGGAACAATTTCAACAGAAGCACACACAACTTTCCACCATGAAAAATATTTTCGTGGAGGCAATGAAATACATACACCCTTCTAATTATTATGAATTCTAATTGAAAGATAAATGGTTTAAGTTTCAAATCAAGAAATTACCACAAAATGGTTCATTTACCTTTCAAATTTATAGGCAATTCAATTATTTTTGCAAACAACCTAGTGTGGAAGAGAATGCTAGGATGGCAGAATTTTACATACACAACCTCATCTTGACTGACATGAATATTTGGGACCCCAATTCTAGGTTGGGTGATATGAAGTTGATGTCATTAGAATCTTGGGTAAAAAATGAAGAAACAAGGGAATAAGAAGTTAAGAGGGTGATGAAGAGAGAAGAAAGAGAACCCCTCCAAATCAGGGCAGAGCTCGCGAGCCCTAGAGGCATAATCAACAATCACCAAATGATCTCCAATGATGCTGACCAGGAAGAAAAATAAATTAACACCCAAGAACAAGAAATATCACATTTTTATGACATATCCATATTACTAGGAGAAGAGCTTTTGAAGGTGTTTTGTGGATTAATCCCTCTTGTGGACAAGAGTGATCTCACTAGTACTCCAACAAGTAACTAGAAACAAAGATCCATTGAATGTCTCTTTATCTAAACTATTTATATTTTAGATTATTAAAAATTTGAAATAAGGAGGTTATGCTCCTACCTTTCAACCAAGATGTTCGATGTAGCCTTTTTCCTTTCACTCTAAAGAAATTCTTCAATGCTGAGAAGAACCTGCAATCATAAACAACACAAAGATCAAAGCACTTGCAGTATATAATAATTATAAATACTAGTCAAAATTAGTGATCAAGGAATCTTATTATTGACATCATTTCCATGAATTTAGAAACAAGACAATGAGAATAGGGGATCCATATCAGGGAAAATTTTAAGGATGGAAATTTATCTAGAAGTTTAGAAACCTTGGTGAATCTTACTAGTCCATAATATGCAAATTGTAAAAAATTTGGCGATATTTTTGTAGAAATATTTATATTCTCATTGATTTTATATTAGTCAATATAATATTTTGGCAATTTTTAAGGTAAAATAATGGTGTACTATAAAATTTGGGCGACTCGTTTTACAAAAAAAAAATGGAAATTGGAAAATCTTTTTTTTAGGAAAGCATGGAAAATTAGCCCACATGAGAATATTAGCCGCTAAAATTTTCCTGATCCATATGTATTATAAAAAATTAAAAAGAGAAAAATTACAACCTGAGCCTTGATGTTGTACATATTTCTCCCATGTTTCTACATAATTGTTTCATTCAGCTTGATAAGTCTTCCTCTCTATAATGACTAGCATGAAGTTATGTACACAAAGGTGTGATCTTCAATGTGCAAACAACAACTTACTAGTTCATAACCTATGAACTCTATGAACTCTATCTAGCTTAGAATCAATACAATTCATTATGTACCCTTCAACCTGAAACTTCATCTCAATTTATAGAGAGATTGAGGTAGTTTCAAATCAATTAAGAGAGGGATGAGTTCCTCCATGAAGGGATTTGGGTTCCTTTGGCCAAGGGATAAGATCCATGAGTAGATGGATAAATCTTGAACTGGTGTGACTCTAGAGGCTTCTAGGTGTTGGCAATATGATGCTAAATGTTGTCCTTGATGGCAACCCACTTTATGAAGATGATGGCAACCTCTTATTGCAGATGATTCTTGATGCTTGATGAGTTTATTAATGATGTAAATATGATGTTCTACAAGTAGCTCAGAAGTACCAGAGAAGGAAATATCAGTGAGGGACAAAGCAATTATGAAAAATGTGTGTTTCAAGGCATACGCAAGTTTGTCAAGGAGAAAGCACGTATGCACATGGATAAGTACGTACCAAGTCGCGTATGGTCTTTTGCGCTCCAAAATTAGAATACCAAGGGGCATTACCATGGTATTTACCCATTGTATTGAGCGCTGGATTGTCTATTTGATCCCGTCCAGGAAAACCATTGGAAGTAATGTGGTTTTGACTCATGGTATTGAAAAAGGCTAATTCTATATAAGGAGAAGAATTTCATTGTGCAAAGGGTGTGCAAGTGTCTGGGCTTTAATGAATACTTCACTCTGAAGTATATCTGCATGGTTGAACTCTGCTCTCAATTGATAGATTCTAATCTATAATGCTTCTATGAACATGATAAAGGTTCAAGATCTCTAGATCTTGAAATGGTGAATCTCTAGGATGATCTGAAAAGAAGTGAAGAAGACCTGGCGCAAATCTGTTGAAGAAGTTGAATAAATCTGGGTAAGTTCATAGATCTGGTCTGTTCTGCAAAGTTTATCTTTTATATATCTATACGCAGGTTCGCTTCATGGAAGGCGTGTGTATACGCGGATTGGTTTCAACAAAGGCGCGTATGACCTGTTAGGGTTTTTCTGAAAAGTTGCACGAATATATACGCAGGTTTGCTTCATTAAAAGTGCGTATATACGCGGCTCCGTCTAAAGAAAAGCGCGTATGATATCTGAACTGATGGTTACTCAAGGTTGAATGTGTTCCTGCATATTTATTCTGAAGTCTGGGTTATCTCTGATATTCTGGTTACAGTGGTTTCACTATTCTGTTTGAAGCATTGGGCAAAGTATGTTTGTTGATAAGTGAAGGGTTGTGTTGGAGCTGTTTGATCCAGTTTGAAAATTGATGAAATGTGGTCTGCAGTGGATCTGAGGGTTGAAGCCTTCAGTCTGATAGTTGAAGCTTTCTGTCAGCAAAGGCTGGTGCTAATATCAGGGGGTAGTAGCTCCCTTCCAGGTGAGGCTGGTAAACAAGAGCAGGGGGTTGTAGCTCCCTTCCAGGTGATGCTGGTAAACGAGAGAAGGTTGGAGCCTTCTACAGGTGGGTGCCTGCGTGCTAGTATAAGTCTGCACCAGTACATGATTGTAAGAAGTTTTCCTTATAATAAATATTGAAGACTGAGATGACGGCAGCGGTGGTTTTCTCCCGAATTGGGTTTCCACCTAAAAAATCCTGGTGTTCATGTGTGTTGCCTATGTGTGATGATTATTCTATTCTTTCTGCACCTGTTTATTGTTTCCTGAAATACCTGATAAATGAATAATGCAATGATCTGAGTTAAGAATTGAATGCATAATTAGATCTCTGTGCATACGCTAGTTCTGTAAAGGATATCCGCGTATATACGCTATTTGGCTTTTGAAAAGTCGCATATGGGTTTTTAGAAAGGAAAAGTAAAAAGTTTTATTGTCTGCATTAAATACTGATTCACCCCCCTCTTAGTATTTTTCCAACAATTGGTATCAGAGCAGGTCCTTCTGAAAAATCTTAGCCGCTAGAAGGAAGATCAAGCAAGATGAGCAATCAAGATGGAACAACATCTATCAAGCCTCCACTCTTTAATGGAAGCAATTTAATCTTCTGGAAAATAAGGATGAGATCCTATCTTCAGTCTATGGGAGCAGATATATGGGCCATTGTTGAACAAGGATATCAATATCCAGTCGCAGTACCAACAGATCCGACGGAAAAGAAGAATTATGAAACAAATGCAAAGGCGGTCAATGCACTATTGGGAAGTCTAATTGAATCAGAATTTGTCAAGGTTATGTAGCTAAATACAGCAAAGGCAATATGGGACAAAATCATCCTAATTTATGAAGGTGATGCAAAGGTAAAAAGTGCAAAACTCCAAACTCTCAGAATTGAATATGAAAACTTGAGAATGCATAATGATGAGAGTATTGCTAGTTTCTTTTTACGTCTTGATGATATTTTCAATCGTATGAGAAACCTGGGAGAAACAATAGCAGAATCTACTTTGGTTGAGAAAATCTTAAGATCACTAACAGCAAAATTTGAATCAAAAGTCTCTGCTCTTGAAGAAAAACAGGATCTTCAAACTCTTACTGTGGTGCAACTTCATGGCATACTAACTTCATATGAAATGAGGAGAGGAGGAGCATCTGAACTCAAAGAAGATGTTTTTAAAGCTTCTACAAAAGGGAAAGAAGTTCAAAAAGCAGAAGGATCTGGATATATCTCAGAAGAAGATGAGGCAAATTTTGTAAAGAAACTTCAACTTGGCAAGCTTCCTTTCAAATGTTTTGATTGTGGAAGAGTTGGTCATTATGCTGCTAAGTGTCCTTATAAAGAAACATCTGCAAAAGGGAAGGAACTAGCAAGAAGGAATAAGCACCGGTCTAGCAAAAGTTACTACACTCATGAAGACAATGATGGGTTCTCTGATAGTGAGGAAGAATGTGAACAAAATCTTAGACTTCTCATGGCATTTGAATCTAAAGATGAAAAGGATACTTTTGTGGATGCTCTAGAGGACAATGATTTCCTTGAAGAAAATAATCAACTCAAAATACGCTTAGAAGAATGTAAAATTCTCTTAGAAGAAAAGAAAATAACCATAGAGACTCTGGAAAAGCAGGTTGAAGAAGCAAAGAAACACATTGAGAAATTAGAATGTGAAGTGGTAAGTCAAAGAAAAGAATCTGAGAAAGTAAAGGCTCTGAATCTTAGATTTGCTAAAGGATCTGAAACCTTAGATGAGATTATCAAGGTACAACATTCTCCTCTTATAAAGACAGGTCTTGGATATACCAGAGAATCCTCTCAGGCTTCAGCACCAAATTATCTAAAAGAAGCTACAGTTGGTTTACTACATTCAGCCACTCAGCAAGGGAATAAAGAATCTTTACATGTAAAGCATGATCATCACAATTCAAGGAACACTAACAGGGATGTCTTTCAAAGAAGCTACAACCAACAGGTAAATTCAAATAGAAGATTTCATGATCGCAAAAATTTCTACTTCAATGGACAATGTTTCTCATGTCACAATTTTGGTCATAAAGTTGTTCAATGTGTTTCCTATAAAACCATCATGACAAGAGAAGCAAGAAAGAAAAGGATGGATATTGAACCAAAGAAGAACACCTATAACAACTTTTCTCCTCTTCAAAATAAAGTTGAATGTACTTACTGCAATAACTTTGGCCATTTAGAATCTGAATGCAGGAGCAAAGTCCAGCCAAAACAGGATTTTCCTTCAAGTTCCAAAGTATGGAAAAAGAAGGAATTACAGGTTGAAAATTGTGGGATAGCGTTATTTGTAGAAGGTGAAGAAAATCAATGGTACATTGATAGTGGATGCTCAAGACACATGACAGGTGACAAAAGCAAACTTCTTGCATATAATGCTCTAGAAAAGGA
The DNA here is from genome assembly GCA_034641835.2 of Pinus albicaulis. Classification (NCBI taxonomy): domain Eukaryota; kingdom Viridiplantae; phylum Streptophyta; class Pinopsida; order Pinales; family Pinaceae; genus Pinus; species Pinus albicaulis. Next base: position 1,357,100,351 of record CM076584.1, on the reverse strand, counting down.
AAAGAAAGTTACATTTGGAAATGATACTCCTGCTGTAATTAAATGAAAAGGGTCCGTGTTTCTAAAATAAAAGGTGAAGGCTAATGATTTCATGTATGTGGATGGATTAAGGCATAACCTGTTAAGTGTAAGTCAAATGTGTGATCAAGGAACTGAAGTTGTCTTTAGTTCAAAAGAATGTGTGGTTCGTGATCTTGATACAGGTAAAACTATTATAAAAGGAAAAAGAACTCCAAGAAACCTGTATGTATTGAAGAACTGCAAAGATCAATGTTACTTGAGAAAATCTTCAGAAAATTGGTTATGGCATAGAAGGCTGGGGCATCTGAGCTTCTCTAAAATCAACAAACCAAGCAGACTTCAAGCTGTTCATGGTCTTCCCAATATTACTCTACCAGAGAGTATCATATGCAAATATTGCCAATTCGGTAAGCAGACCAGAGTACAATTTAATGCCAAAGAAGGATCATCAAGTAAGCCTCTTGAACTCATTCATACTGACATATGTAGACCTATGAGGAAAAAGTCACCACGTGGGGAAGAATACTATATCTTATTTATTGATGATTTCTCTAGAATGTGTTGGATCGGGTTGATTAAACACAAAGATGAAGCATTTGAAAAATTTCAGATTTTCAAAGCACTGGTGGAAAATGAATTAGATCTAAAAATCAAGTGTCTTAGATCTGATCGAGGAGGAGAATACACATCAAATGAATTTCTTGAATTTTGTGAACATGGAATAAAAAGACAGTTTTCTATAGTTGGCACTCCACAACAAAATGGCGTAGCAGAAAGAATGAATAGAACAATTCAACAAATGGCTAGAGCTATGCTTGATGATTCTGGAACACCTGACATTTTCTGGGGAGAAGCAGCACATACAGCAGCAAACATTCTCAACAAGGCACATGTTCGGGTAAATAGTGACAAAACTCCATATGAACTCTAGTATGGTAATTCTCCCTCTGTGAAGCATTTTAGAATTTTTGGAAGTAAATGCTTTATCAAAAATAATGATGAAAATCTTGGCAAGTTTGAACCTAGATTAGATGAAGGGATACTTCTTGGTTACTCATCTACAAGCAGAGCATACAAATGTTACAATAAAAGGCTTCGAAAGATTGTTGAATGTATTGATGTTGTCATTGATGAGTCTCCTGCAGCCCCTAAAGAAGAAAAACAAACAACAGAAGAAGATGATGGTGACTATTTTCCTTCTACATCAAATAGGAATGATATAGACAGTGGATCCAATGAAGAACCTGAAGATGATTTATCTGAAAAGGATCCTTCCAGATATGTTCAAAAGAATCATCCAGAATCTCAGATTTTGGGAGATAAGGCATTAGGTGTACAAACAAGAAGGACTCTTGTAGGATCCTCTAGCTATCTGGCATTTCTATTCACCATTGAACCACACAATGTCAATCAAGCTAGCAAAGATGAATGTTGGGTTCAAGCCATGAATGAAGAGCTTGATCAAATTGAAAAAAATGACACTTGGGAATTAGTACCAAGACCTCATAAAAAAAATGTGATTGGAACTAAATGGATATTCAAAAACAAGTTAAATGAAAATGGGGATGTCATAAGAAATAAAGCTAGACTTGTTTGCAAAGGGTATACTCAACAAGAAGGTATAGACTTTGAAGAAACTTTTTCTCCTGTAGCTAGACTTGAAGCCATAAGAATGTTTCTTGCTTTTTCAAGTTTTCAACAAATCAAAGTTTATCAAATGGATGTTAAATCTACATTTCTCAATGGTGATATAGAAGAAGAAGTTTATATAGAACAACCAGAAGGATTCATTTTGGGAAATGATGAAAAACTTGTTTGTAGACTTAAAAAGGCTCTATATGGTCTCAAACAAGCTCCAAGGGCATGGTATTATCGCCTTGACAAATATCTTCATCAACAAGGATTTTCAAAGGGGTCTGCTGATAGCAACTTATACACAAAAATTGAAAATGATAAACTATTGATTGTGGTGGTATATGTTGATGATATCATTTTTGGAAGTAATGAAGAATATATGAGTCAGAAATTTGCTTCTGTCATGCAGCAAGAATTTGAAATGTCTTTACTTGGGGAACTAACATTCTTTCTTGGCTTGCAAGTGCATCAAACTGCAGATGGTATATTCTTATCACAAGAAAAATACCTTAAGCAAATTCTGAATAAGTATGGCATGGAAGAGTGCAAACCTGTAAGTACACCAATGATAACCAGATGTAATCTCAGTTCTCATGATGATTCTCCCATGGTGAACCAACCAGATTACAGATCTATGATAGGAAGTCTACTTTATCTCACTGGGACAAGACCAGACATTATGCATGCAGTTGGGATTGTTGGACGATTCCAAGCTAATCCAAAATAATCTCACCTTCAGGCTGTCAAAAGAATATTCAAATATCTGCAAGGAACTCAAGACTTTGGACTATGGTATCCAAAGAATGCTAATCTTACTCTTCATGCTTACACTGAGGCAGATTGGGCTGGAAATGTTGATGATCGGAAAAGCACTAGTGGTGGTGCATTCTATATGAGGCCCTGGTTAGTATCTTGGTTCAGCAAGAAGCAAAGCTCTATTGCCTTATCTACAACAGAAGAAGATTATGTGGCTTCCGCATAATGTTGCACTCAACTTCTTTGGATGATGCAAACCTTACAAGATTTCCAAATCAAATGTTCACCTCCTATTTCCATTATGTGTGATAATACAAGTGCCATCAGTATCTCAAAGAATCCTGTTATGCATTCCAAGACCAAGCACATTCCCATAAAGTATCATTTCTTACGTGAACAAGTGCTTGAACAAAAGGTGAAGTTGGAGTATGTTCCCTCCAAAGAACAAGTTGCTGATATATTTACCAAACCTCTGCCCAGGGAAGCGTTCGAATATCTCAAACAGAAGCTGGGAGTAGTCTCTGCCATGCAGAGGATCAGATCTGATTAAAATTCTGAAGATTAATTTGGATACACGGGTTTCCTGAAAGACAATCGCGTATATACGTGAGTTCATACACAGAAAACCACGTATGTGTGGTTGCTGACAATTTTTCTGGGTCAACATTTCTTCAGCACAAGCTATGGTGCTGTTTGGTATCTCTGATGCTTTTTGAAGTCTCAGGTGGTATTTCCAGCTCTTATATTTCTGTTTCATTCTATGTTTTTGGATGAAGATGCCTTGATTATTTGCTGTTGAAAGTATTCAGGATGCACAAGCAAAGGGGGAGCTTTTGTCATATGGAAAGGAGGCTTGGATGCACATTTTCAGGAGAAGCATTAGTCTTGCTGAGTATAATGCATTGTTGGCATTATGATGGTTCTGAAATATGATCTCTCTCTTGAGGTCCTTCTGGTATTGATCATGAAAATTCATATTTGTAATTTGATGAAAAGGTCATGTTGAGATCTATGATGTAAAATTGTAATATTCAGTCATGTAAGGACTTGTTCAAATTTGTAAACCCACTTGGTTGGGTAGTTGAGTCAAAATGTGTAAACCCTCTTGGTTGGGTACTTGAGTCTCATATGTAAATCCACTTGCTTGGATCTTTGATGTAAGTATGAGTCCTTGGTGATAATAAGGTCATAGAGTCATGTAATTCATTGAAAAATATGTGTGAACATTCGGCATGAACTCAGGGGGAGCATGGTTACTTCAATGTACATCAGATCTACAGCGCTCTTCTTTCTACATGAGGTGAAAAACCTTGTGTTGGTTTTGATCTGCCCTTTGCCCTTGATGTAAAAGGGGGAGAGTGACATGATGTTTGAATAGGGGGAGAGTATCATTATGCTTAATGTATTTATCTATTATGGTGATCAAACACCATCATGGTTGCCATCAAGTCCAAAGGGGGAGATTGTTGGCAATATGATGCTAAATGTTGTCCTTGAGGCAACCCACTTGATGAAGATGATGGCAACCTCTTATTGCAGATGTTCTTGATGCTTGATGAGTTTATTAATGATGTAAATATGATGTTCTACAAGTAGCTCAGAAGTACCAAAGAAGGAAATATCAGTGAGGGACAAAGAAATTATGAAAAATGTGTGTTTCAAGGCATACGCGGGTTTGTCAAGGAGAAAGCGCGTATGCACGCGGATAAGTACGTACCAAGTCGCGTATGGTCTTTTGCGCTCCAAAATTAGAATACCAAGGGGCATTACCATGGTATTGACCCATTGTATTGAGCGCTGGATTGTCTATTTGATCCCATCCAGGAAAACCATCGGAAGTAATGTGGTTTTGACTCATGGTATTGAAAAAGGCTAATTCTATATAAGGATAAGAATTTCATTGTGCAAAGGCGGTGCAAGTGTCTGGGCTTTAATGAATACTTCACTCTGAAGTATATCTGAATGGTTGAACTCTGCTCTCAATTGATAGATCCTAATCTATGATGCTTCTATGAACATGATAAAGGTTCAATATCTCTAGATCTTGAAATGATGAATCTCTAGGATGATCTGAAAAGAAGTGATGAAGACCTGGCGCAAATCTGTTGAAGAAGTTGAATAAATCTGGGTAAGTCCATAGATCTGGTCTGTTCTGCAAAGTTTATCTTTTATAGATCTATACGCAGGTTCGCTTCATGGAAGGCGCGTGTATACGCGGATCGGTTTCAACAAAGGCGCGTATGACCTGTTAGGGTTTTTCTGAAAAGTTGCACGAATATATACGCGGGTTTGCTTCATTAAAAGTGCGTATATACGTGGCTCCATCTAAAGAAAAGCACGTATGATATTTGAACTGATGGTTACTCAAGGTTGAATGTGTTCCTGCATATTTATTCTGAAGTCTGGGTTATCTCTGATATTCTGGTTACAGTGGTTTCACTGTTCTGTTTGAAGCATTGGGAAAAGTATGTTTGTTGATAAGTGAAGGGTTGTGTTGGAGCTGTTTGATCCAGTTTGAAAATTGATGAAACGTGGTCTGCAGTGGCACTGAGGGTTGAAGCCTTCAGTCTGATAGTTGAAGTCACAGCGCAGGCCGGTGATAATATCGGTGTAGCCCCCTTCCTGTGAGGTTGGCAAATCCATAGGTTGTAGCTCCCTTCCAGGAAAGACGGGTAAACGAGAGAAGGTTGTAGCCTTCTGCAGGTGGGTGCCTACTAGGAAGCATAAGTCTCTGGCACTAAGCTCTATAAAAGAAAAGTTTTTCTTTATAATAAATATTGAAGATTGAAATGATGGAAGCGGTGGTTTTCTCTCGAATTGGGTTTCCACCTAAAAATCCTGGTGTTCATGTGTGTTGCCTATGTGTTATGATTATTCTGTTCTTTCTGCACTTGTTTACTGTTTCTTGAAATATCTGATAAATGAATAATGCAATGATCTGAGTTAAGAATTGAATGCATAATTAGATCTCTGTGCATACGCGACTTCTGTAAAGGATATCCGCATATATACGCTAGTTGGCTTCTGAAAAGTCGCGTATGGGTTTTTAGAAAGGAAAAGTAAAAAGTTTTATTGTCTGCATTAAATACTGATTCACCCCCCTCTCGCAAGATTTTTCCAACATCTAGTTGGGAGAATATTCGACCAACTAGGATTCTAGAAGTTACCCTTTTATATTTACTTCCTTTTTACATGAGTGCACAAGTTTCAACGGAAAACAGAGCGGCGATCACCACAGCTAATAGAAGAAGTATCAATGCATGCGCATGTTATTGTCACAAAAAGCACGCGGGTAATATTTTAAAGGTTAATAAGATATTTTCTCCAGTTTCCAAGAATTGGTTCAGGAACATGAGTTTTTTTTACCTCTAAGGGAACATGATATGGATGGTGATAGACCAATAATGACAGTCAAATGTCATGGTGACAAAATGACGTGTAAAATATTACCCCCTAAAGTGCGAAGTCTGAGAATTTTTTTCTAAAGAGTGAAGCGCTTTACCATTCGAAGGATGGGATTAGAGACACTGGTCAAAAACCTGTAAAAAAATTAAATACAAATATATATCATCATTGAGGTACGCATTCACATACTCAGAGAAAAAATAACTAAATGTTCTGGTACACATATGATTTTAGAATTACATCAAAACTAGACACAGTATGGGTGCAACCATCTGTCATAAGAAGTCTACTGCATCATGAATATATAGCTCCTCACAACTTGGATGGTGGAAACTAGATCCAGGGTCTTGATTTCCATTTCTTGAACTAGTATGAATCTATTCATGTAATTGATTGTGTTGAACTTAATCGAACGTGGTAGAAACCACTTGATTACCGGTCAATGATGAGAACCGTTAACAAGTGTGAGAGAAAACACCAATAATGACAATGGCTCTCAAAGTACTTCAAAAAAATCTATGAAGTGTGAATGAATGATTTGAATTTGAACACTCATAGAATAATTCGATCGAAGATCAATGATGAGAGCCTATCATCGAAGGCGAGAAACCTGTCATTAGGGAATGCAGATTCCAAGGTATTGAAAGGATTCTAAATCAAATTTATAGATAATGAGATGTTTTAGGTCCCTATGATTTTTTAGATTTGCAAGACCAAATAAACAAGGGTAACATCAAACCAAATTTGGAGCCCTAGGACCTAGTTTTCCTAGACTCAGAGAGGGCTCTTGTTGGGTGTGGAGCGTGATTATCTTGTTTATTTTGTATCACAACATTGGACACCTGTACCTTAATGTGGGTTGTTGGGCCATAATTGCAATCTACAAATAAATTATGCTTCCCTAGATAGGTGCTAGTCTATAACAACAGGTGAAATACTATACTACCATTTCTCCTAACTCAGAACAGATACACAAAGAGGATTGGATGCTTACTTGTTTCAGTCGCTTCCAAATGGCTCTTTTCTGTCGCTTCTGCTATGGCTTAAAATTCAAGAAGTTTTGTTGGTTGAATGATTCCTGGAAGAAAGAACACTGAAACAATAGAAGATGCAATAATATAGATATCTATTCAAGCTAGTTAGCTAAATCAGTTAAGCATAAACTACATTCATCAACTTAGATCTTACAATACGGAAAATCAAAGTTAACATAGATGCATGTAGGGGAAAACAAGAAGTACTCTTTATTGCTGATAGAAGGAGAGGTTACAACCTAGTGAATGATTTGGAGTGACCTTATAGCATAGTTCCCAAGTCTCATCATAGCATAAATCTCTCCAGCAATAGCTCTACAAACCAAGCTCTCAATTGAAAATTCTCCAGCATTTCTCTACTCACATTCTTCCTTCTCAAACACTTAGATTTGTGTTCAATTTATAGATGAAATTTAGGTTGTTTTGTAATCAATAGATTTCCAAAAATATGCAAGACATGTTTCCGTCATGTAGATGTCAAATGGACGCTTGGATCCGAAGCTTGACACATGTGAACTCTTCTAGAAGGCACTGGCCAAGTGGAGATTCCAAAACAATGAGAATTTCGCTCCCAATGTGACCAACGCACCTTTGAATGTCGGGAAGTGATTTTTAGAGTAGCCTTGCATGGGGCTACCTACATATTCAATGCACTTAGGCCCCTTAGAGCTTGCGTTGGTGAGCCCTCATATGCTATACAATAAGCTTCAAACCATGGAAATTCTTCCTTGATGAAAGTCTTACTTGATCTGTAATGTTTATTTTCTTAGGGCATGTAGCAATTGAAATGATAGGGAATGATAGACCCTTGATCATTGGTCTTGGAGATGATTTCCAGTTAACCAGGTCATTTGGAATGGTGCCAAATTGGCGTATAACAATTTCCCCCTAAAGCATGAGATCCAAATAATAAGAACACTCGATTGAGATGCTTTAGGCTGTGATGAGCCTAGAAATGAAGCGAAATGGTCACCTGCATCAATATTACAATACATTACATCATGATATATCCTCTATTGATCATAATTACTGAGGGTAGGCATTCCCATAGTCATCACATAAAACAATCTAATAACATGAACATAATTCAGAAAGTCGTCTACATTGGAATGTTGCCCAGATGCAGACACGCCTACATATATAGGCCCATTTTTGAATGAAAATATGTATTTAAGGTCACCATAAAGATGATGTGTACAAAAATCCTGAAATTGCAGCCCAGATGGATGAAACTAGATACGGGGTCTTCTTATCTCGTTCACTCGATCATTCGGGTGCAAGTATAGCCATGCGAATATATGATTTATCATCGAACATGGAAAGATGTCGTTTTATTACCAGCCAATTATGTGAGCTGTTAAAAAATGTGAGAGAACCACCATTAATTAAAATGGCCCTCAAGGTACTGCAGTACATTTCGTAAGGTGTGAATAGATGATTTGATGTCGAACGCCAAACAAAATCTTTTAGTCAAAGGTTCGAAAGTGAGGATCTTGTCGATGCTATAACAAGCCTCATGGTACTGGAATATGATGTTTCTAAGTGAACTTCCTGCATATTTATTTTTTGTCAACGGGAAGTCACCTTACTGCAAAACATGAGTTACTGATTTCGGAGACAAGGGTATGACTTGATATAGAAATTTTCAGGGATGATGGTCATGAAAATGAAGGTTTATTAGTATTGTAGATGGATGAGTTTTTAATCAATGGATGACTTCTCTTGAACATATCGGCGACATTGTGATGAGTTGGCAGCATTGACCCAAAACCGAAGTGAAGGTATGACGAACCATAGGTGTGAATGAACCGTCAAGATGATTACCCAACCCAAACAATCACGAACATAGAGTGAAAGAAGTGTCATGTTCAAGAGCAACTTGCTACCAAAAAGAAACTTTTCTTACTTTTCCCAAATTTTCCCCGGTCATTTGTCGACCAGTACCTCTTTATTTTTTAACAAGCTTGAGGATGATAACATTTTCTTGATCTATAATTGAACCCTTCGGGCGAATAAAGTATCACTATTTAATAATTTAACGAGTCTAGCGATGAATGAAACTCGATTCTTGCCATGATCGACAAGCCCGTCCCTATTTTTTGTTTTAATGAGATTAACGATAGTGATAGCCCGATCCTTTTTCATATTTAAAGAGTCTGAAAAAGAAGACGAAAGAGAACTCCAAAAGCACTTTTTCGTAAATTTTTCACTCATATCTGAAAAAGTGTAAAATGATATCTGAGAGAACCTCTTTGGTCATGTTTAACCAAGGTATTCCTTTTTTGTAAATAATCCATCTCAGTCCAGAAAAGGGTTAATATTATACTGAGTAGATATCAATTCATTTACTCTAACGAGCTCAAAATGACAAGTTCTCGGCAATATTTTCATATTATCGGAGTCTGAAAAGAGTTGAAAGAAGACTCCAGGGGTTCCTTTTTCGCTGTTATCAAAGATCGAAAAAGAGATAAAAGTGCGCTTCAAATCATTTTTTGTTTTTAACAAAGCTCGAAAAATAAGGAGAAAAAGTATGCTTTGTGGTCAAGTCATTCTTTGAATAAATCTGCACGATTAATTTGTTCATCAGTTGTATTTCCTATTCAGAACAACATAAAATGGATTAAAAATACCTATTTTGTGATAAAAAAAATAATAAAACTATATTCATAGCAATAAATTTAACTTGCAAACAATTAAATGACTATAAAAAGCAGTTTCACTATTCATTTTTACCATTCCATAGTTACCATTTGCATTTTGTAGCTCTGAACCTGATTTTTCCCCCAACTTAAATCGTTTATTGTGGTCGTTTCTGTGGAAATATTTCGTTGCCGTTTGATCTAGGTTAGTGCCATGAACCTTCTCTTTCTTTCAATATTCATTTCATTACCATTCCTTTTAGTTTTTTATGGTTTTGAGGCCCCTAGGGTAAATTCTACCCAAAATGAGGGCAACGTGCCCCTGAATGTCGAAACCTGCGTTGCATAGCAGGTACAGTAAAGTGTACCTACATGTGCAACACACTGTCTCAGCCCAGGGAGTGGATTGGGCACAGTTGAAGTTTTTGGTTTTCATGTTGTGTCCAAAATTTTCCTATTTTTTTGTAATGAATGGTATCTAATGGATCTTATGGTTGATTTTCAGGTTTCCATATGATTATAATGATTATTACATGGAGAGAAAGAGAACATCAAGAACAATATATGATTTCCTTGAATGATCTAGGTACTATAAGAGCTTTAAGAGATTGCGGGCTACTTAAGTACTTTAAATTGTCTGGAATGAGGCAATAAATAGAACTCCTAGAATTCCTTGTTCGAGCATGGGATCCAGTGATAGAGGTGTTTCACATAAAAAATCAAGTGTTGTCCATAACAGTTGAGGATGTGTATTTTCTCATAGGTTTTTCGAGGAGAGGTTTGCCCATTTCTCTCACAGGGTCTACCGTTGGAGGAGAGACAGTGAGGGATTATGTTATGCAGTATTGTTATCCAAGGTTAGAACCTAGCAAAGATGGAAAAATAAACATCCGAGATGTCAGGGATTTGCCTTTGAGAACCATCCTTTTCACGATCGGTAAACTTGCTGGCACCGTTACACTCCATGTAGCGAGCTGATCATATATGCAGTATGTTCTAGAGTGCTTAGAGCCAACAGTATTCAACTGGTCTGAAGCTTTATATCTCAGATAAAGGAACAAATGAATAAAGAAAAGGGAGGAAGGAAGAATTTTTTTAGCTATGGTTCTATCCTTATCTCCTTCGCTTTGGAATGGATTCCACTGATGCAGCCACAACATGTAACATTGAATATATCTAGTCCTAGAGATCCTCGAATGCAGAGATGGGTAGACCTCATGTGTCAGAATTCAGGCCAATCGACCGTTGTGTTCTTGACTGCATTCTTTGCCGGGTTCCAGTGACAGATTGTCACCATCGATGAGTATGCATACGCAGGCATCGACTTCCAAGGAGATCCAGATCTAGTATTACCAGAAGGCGCTCAGTGCGGTGCAATGGGTAAGAATGATTCGACCATGTTTTTTGATTTTCCTAAGGTCTATACAATGTTTTTTTGTTTTTATTTCTTTCCAAGACTAAACTAAAGGTTTAATCTAATGCAGATATTGGTCACGTTCAACCAGTAGAGGAACCAGAGCGTGAGGCAGATGTGCCAACAGAGAGGGTTGTCCAGAGTGTTACACCATTTTTTGGTCATCTAACCTATTGTCATTAGATGAACCCAAGTACACCATGTAAGACCAATTTTACCCTAAGTAAAATTGCTTTCACTATGTGAAATAACTTAGTAAAACATCTTTATTAAGTTGTTTATGGTCTAAACAGGAAACCCCAAAAGGAAATAATAAACAAATCTATATTTGTTTATATTTCCTCAAGGAATAATTAGTCAAACATCAATTCAATTATCATTCCTAGTCATATTTAACCCAAAACAAGGAAATAAATTAAATAAATCCTTATTTATTTGATTATTTCCCAGGAATAAGTTATTTAATCATTTTTTAAATAATATTCCTAGTTAAATTTGACTAAATCATTTATAAATAATTAAATAAATCATTATTTATTTAATTATATTTCCACCATTTCCTTAAAATAATAAATAAATCATTTATTTATTTATTATTTATAAATAAAGGATTTGACCCAAGTCAAAAATCCTTTTCCCTCCAATAAATATAATAAAATATTCCTAAAAGGTGGTTCTAGAATTTGGTTAATAATATTTTATCCATGCACCAAGTTCTATAGTACCCTAATATTTTGTTATAAATAGAAGGGTTTTCCCATTCATTTGTCACCTTTCATTTGCATGTTAGATCACTCTAGATCTATACTCTTGGTCTGACTTTGCGTTATTATCATTGTCACATTCTCCATTATTTGCTTTATGAGCTCCCTTTGAGTTCTATGCTTGTCTGGGTTTTCTACACCAACAAGAGAGAGAAATTTTAGATCTGAAGTGCCGAGGACTTTCAAGAACCCATCCCATTGAGGAGAATTGGAAACACCTTTCTTGTTTTCCTCTCAGGTGCCCCTTTAATATAAAAATTCTTTCAAAAATATTGTTCTTGTCTTATCTATTTGATGCGTGGAGCAACATTTCATTTTTACTGCTTAATGTCTTTTTATGCATAGATTTGGATTTGTGCAGCTTTATTTGGATCAACTAACTACAGATTTGAGGATATTGGCATCCATAATTGATGTTAGGGCTATTTTTTATGCGTAGCTAAAGTGGTATTTTTTCGAAAAAAGATTCATACTAACAGGGAGAGCAGTCCTTCAGGACCTTGATATGGTTGAGACTCTTACTGAGCTCCAGCAGCACATAGAGGGGTTGACCTTCAGGATTCCGAATTTCCGGATCGAAGAGCTTCCCATGCGACTGTTGTGACACACAATTGGGGTTCCTAGCCATTGTATGCGGTTGCTCTGTAGGGTTGCCAGATCTATAGTGTGTTACCACAAGCACCATTAGTTTACTTATGAATTTTTGCATACATTTTGAGGTTAGATTACTAACGTCTTGAGCACAAATTTTGTAAAAAACCTATAACTATTTGTCTATATGTTTTTAGAGTTTTTCCTATGTTTAATGCACAATCCTATTCAATGATGTGAATGTTTTATTTATCTATGTTGCAAATATTTGTCTAAAACTTGATTAGCTAATGAATCAATTAAAGTGTTCAGATTTCTGGAAATGTGTTGATATTGAATGAAATCAAAATGTCTCTCCAAAAGTCTAACTCTTAGGAACAATCTAAGAAGTGTTGGATTTCTAACAGTGTAAATACTAGTAAGTTGTAGTACCACAAGTTGTGAGTCTAACCTTATGATTATGTAGTTAATACCAAATGAAATGGAATTAGAGAGAAGTTCGATCAACACGCTATACTCAGTAATATTATTCGTCGATCTACCGATACAAATCCCTTGAGAACTCACTAACTCGCCGTTCAAAGTGAAAATGGCCCACGCTGCAAAGGATAGATTCTACCCACTATGACTAGCACCATTAGCATATCCAAAAAATGGTTCCGAAGATTCAGACATCTGCCATAAAATGTAAAGCAGATTACTAACATCAAGAAAAATCTAAAAAATAAACTAAAATAGTGAATGCAAATCAACAGCATATAAACAATATAATGCAAAAAATTACTATGCTCATGATTAAGCATAGTAAAATTTCAAATACAACCCATTTCTAGGCTGTGCCAATGGAATTCCATGTAATCAACTAGCTCACAGGCACCCTTAGCAAGAACTCTTTCGACAATATAGGGGCCATGCCATAATGGTTCGAATTTCCCTGTACCTATAACATCATCTTCATGATCATAAAGAAGGACCAAGTCACCCTCTGAGTAGATGTCAGGCTGGACATTTTTGTCGTATTGCACCTTTATACGTCTCTTATGTGCTTTGTTGGCCAATTGGGCTTCACAATGCATTTCATCTAGATGGATGAGGTTAAGGAGATGTGCTTCTTCTTCTGAGGTGTCAGGTAACAATTCTATCATGAGTTTTAATGATGATATTTCGCATTGGATTGGTAAGATAGCTTCCAGACCATACACCAATTGAAAAGGAGTGAATCCGGTCGCATTTCTCACCGAGGTTTGATACGCCCACAAGGTGGAGTATAGGATCAAGTGCCAATTCCTTTTACAGACTCCTATCATTTTTTGAAGCATTCGTTTAAGAATTTTATTAATAGCCTCAACTTTTCCATTTGATTGTGGATAATAAGGAGTAGAATTATCATGTGACAATCCTAACTTGGTTGTCAATTCAGACATCATGTGGTTGCAAAAATTCTTCCCATGATCAGTAACTATAGCCTGTGGGACCCTAAACTATGCAATAACATGGTTAAAGAAAAACAATGCAGTTGTTTGTCCTATGTTGTTGAACGTAGGCATCGCTTCGGCCCATTTGGTAAAATAGTTGACTTCGACAATAATATAACCATGCCCCCTGGATGAAGGAGGGTTACAGTTCATGAAGTCAATACCCCATTTCATAAATGGTCCAGCAGCGACAATAGGATGCATTAGCTCTGGTAGTTTGCAGATTTTACAGTAAAAAATCTAGCATGCATGACAACTTCTGACTGCAAGGATACAATCTTGAAAAATAGTAGGCCAAAAGTAACTGGCACGGAGTATCTTCTGTGCAGTAGCATATCTAGATAAATTTCCACCAGAAGCCCCAGCATGGCAATCATTTAAGACTTTTTTGGCCTCCTCATGAGTGAGGCACCTCCTTAAAATGGTATTGACACCACGACGATAAAGTGTATCACCGATGATCAGATAATCTTTGGCTTGGTATTGAATACATCGTTGATCAGAGCGAGTGGTATTAGGTCGAAAAGTTTGGGTTTGGAGATAAATGATGAAATATCCATACCAGGGATCAGATTATCCAATTAGAAGTAGAGACTCCTATGGAATAGATGGTTCCGACGTAGTTGCATTACTATCAGAGGGAAGGTCATAGAGAAGCTCAACTAAAACTAAAGAATTCTTTGACATGGATTTGATGAATTCCAAATCAAATTCCTGCAAAATGACATTCCATTTTTAATATTTGCCCCCCATCAATTGACGTGATAAGATGTAAGTCATGGGGTTGCAATCCGAAACTATTGTTGTTTTTCAGAGCACGATATAATGGCAAAATTTTTGGACATCTTGAACAGCTGCCAAGGCAAGATATTCTATGTAAAAGTACTTAACTTCCGTATCATTGAGATTATGACTCAAATAACAGATCGGATTTTCAATTCCATTTTATACTTGGACAAAAACCATAGCGATGGTCGTTTTAGCCATGATGATATATAGGAAATAATCATTTTGATAATTAGGAGGATACATTAATGATGCTCAGACAATATGGTCCTTGAAAGCATCAAAAGAAGCTTGCGTAACTTGGTCCCAATGGAAGGGAACCCCATTTTTCAATAATCGAGTAAATCCTTTAGCCATTTTGGCGTAGTTTGGATTGAACCTTCTCAGGAAGTTAGCCTTTCCTTGAAGTTTCTGTATCTGAAGTAAGTTTGATGGTGCAGGAAAATCAAGAATGGCCTGTACCTTTAGTGGGTCTATTTGAATTCCTTCTTTTGATACTACGAATTTGAGCAATCGACTAGAACCAACTCAAAACACACATTTGTGTGGATTGAGGCGTATTTTGTAGTGTCGGTAGTGTAAGAAAATGGCTCTCAAGTGCATCAAGTGATCAGTCCGATTTAGTGAATGCGTTGGTAAATCGTCTATATATGGTTGAACAATTTGCTTGATGTTGTTGAAAGCATAATCCATTTCTCTTTGAAAAGTTGCCCCAGTGTTATTTAAACCAAATGGGAGTTTCCTATATGTGAATTTTCCCCAAGGACAGATGAATTTTGTCTTATGTTGGTCATCTGAGCAGATATTGATTTGATTATAGCCAGAAAATCTATCCATGAATGAAAATATTTCGCATCCAGCACAATCGTCAATAATATGGTCAATAAAGGGAGTACGATAGTTGTCTTTTGGACAAGCCTGATTAACATCCCGGTAATCGATGCACACTCGGATGGTTCCTTATTTTTTCATAACAGGAACGATATTGGATACCCACTCAGTTAGTGGAACGGGAAAAATGAAACCAACACGCAAAAGCTTTTCAACTTATGCTTTAATGGTAGCGGCTTTCTTCGGATGTACAAGACGAAGCTGTTGACGCACCGCTTTGACATCACGATACATATTAATAGTGTATTCAACTATACTAGTATCTATGTATGGCATTTCCTCATAATACCAAGCGAATACATCATGAAATTCATGAAAAAGAGAGCGATATGAATCAAAGTTCTAATGGAGAACAAGATACACTGACATGATTTTTTTCTACAATGCCAGGTTTAGTCGAAATATCGATAGAAATTGTTTCTTTGATATTTGATAAATTTTGCTCATATTCAATTGCATTAATTGGAAAATAATTCGAAAAGAAATTTTGAATGGATGGGTGATATAGTTCACTAAGATTATTTTATTCATACTCTGGAAGATGGGAACAATGATGATAATCTTCCCATGGTTCTCCTTCTACCATCATAGCTTCCAAAATATTCTATCTGCCAAAATTTTTGAGGAAAATGGATTATATGGAGTACCAAAATCTAATGAACGATCAACCCAAACACTCAGCAATGATGATTTAGAATTTTCTGCCCAAGCCAAATAGATTGATTGCTATTGTAGCTCAATGGGGCTGAGCAGTAAAACATCATCCAACGTAGGAATATCAGAAACACCTATACTCTCCCTTAAGTCAGATAGAGTGGAAGAGATCATGTAGCATGTCTCTATGCTTGCAATTTCTGTCGACGTCGTAGGCAGTGGTAATGCAAAGGTTCCCATATAAGTGGAATCCTTTAAAAGTCCTACACCAATTTTCTAGATTTCTAGTTGGGGTAAGTGAATATACGGAACACTTCTAGTTACCTGTGAAGCAGAGGAAAAAAATGATAATTGATTAATCACTGTGATTGTACCTTTATGAGGAAAGGAAATCATTCTAAAATATGTAGAAACAATGGCAGTAATTGTATATACCCATGGTCTTCTGAGTAAAATATTATAGTCAAGGGGTTCGTCAACAACCTCAACATCAATACTTACTATTTTTCCCCCTAATTAAACTTGCAATTTATTGATAATACCACAACGTTTATATGTTCTTCCATAAAAAGCCTTCAGCGTCGTTGATGATTGCGATAATCGCGGCGAGCCAAGTGACTTCCAACAGTTTAGAGACATAATGTACATAGATGCTCCCTCATCAATAATAGTGCGATGAACAAGGTGATTGAGAACATTTTCTTGGACGGATAATGCCAATTCTGCTGGTAATTGTGGCACATAGCCCATATGATTAAAGACGACAAGATTAGAATCAGTCGGATCAATTCCACCAATGGGCAACAATAAAGTCTGCTTCTGGGAGGGAAAATTTTGTAATACCTTAAGAGCGGACATAGCTGAAGGGGATTGAGCCAAATTTTCAACTATATTATAATTTTGTGTAGCTCTTACTCAAGGATTATATGTCCATTTATGAATTACTCCTTTCGGTGGCTTAATCATCAATTCAGGAATAACAAGAGGTGGTACCGATTCATTAGATGGATTCATTGTTGAGGTAATAGGTTGATCAATGGCCGAACTACCATAGTATTTATTCCACATCAACATCAAAGTATTTTTTGAAGGTTTTGTAGTGGATAACATTAAAACTTGGGAACTAGGAGTTGGATCCGTAGCAACCAAATTGTGTCCAGATTTGGAAATCGGTCTGTCAACACAACTGATGCATGAGAAGTCTTGATGATTTTTGATACTTCAGCATGATGAGTAAAATTCCTAACAAAGTGTTCCTCATTACATATTATGCATGGATAATGAGGTTTTCGTGGTCTAGACGGTTGATCATATGATCGTTCCTGCGGGTTAGAAGTTTTATTTTTCTTTGATTTCCTATTTTTCTTACCTCCTGGTTGCTTATCACTTTTGCCTTTGTCAAAGGACACAACATTAATCTCGGAAGTAGGAATAGGATCAGATGCAGTAGGGTGGTGTGTGTTTGCAGCGCCTATCAAGTCGTCTCCAGCACGAGAGTCATTTATTTGAGGAGAAACATTGAAATTAGATTGCGGCGCATTTGGGATTTTTTCATAGAGCGTGCCAGACTGAGTATAAATCAAGTCTAAATATTGGGCATGAGCGATAAATTTATCTATTGTGACGATGCCACCTTTAGCCACATCCTCATTTATATATGGTAACAGGGACTTAATGAACCATTAAGCAAGGAGCTGATTAGGAAAAAATGTCTTAACCATTCATCGACGGCGATGCCACTCATGAATATGATCTGAAATGTGAGTAGCATTAATTTATTTGAAGTTGGTCAAGATTTCCATTCCAGTTTCATATATAATCAGTAACTGGAAATGGGTCAAAAAGTCAGTAGCTAAGGTAATGAAATTTTTGAAAGAAGCTCTAGGTAATTCAATGTACCATTTAGCTGTCAGACCTATGAGAGTTTGCTGAAAAAGACGTAATCGAACAGAATCATCATTTAGGGAATTTGATGAACACCATAAATGATAATTCATAACATGTGTTGATGGGTCTTCTCCAGGGTTTCCATTGAATATAGGATTATCGGAGGGTAATTTATATGGTATCACCAACCACCAAGGAGAATAATTGATAGGATCATTGGTTAACTGTTTTAAATTTGGTAATTCCAAGGTTGCAACAAAAGGCAACTGTCGATTAAGGTCAGGTTGAGCATAGCCAGGGTAAGATGGAATTTATTGGGAAACAGGTCTTTGAGCACTGGCATATGGGATTTGATGCTGGTAACCCAAATAGGGGTTGTTTTTCATAGCAAACGCTTGAAAATTATGTTGACCAAAACCTGGATATGTTACTTGTTGATATGAAGTTTGAGGAATTTGCGCTTGTGGCTGCCAAGGGGTTTGTCCACCAATGTTATAAACCAGATTAGTGTAAGTTGGATTTAGTTGATATGTATAACTAGGTTGTGTTTGTGACATCCCATAAAATGGTGGACCAGCTTGTGAATAAATGATCCCTGATACAGATTTTTGTAAATTAACCAAAAGATTTTGAGTCTATTGACCCAAAATTTGATGATATTGAGTCGAAGAACTTGCTTGATAAGGTTGATGTACAATATTTTGATTTTGTAACTCGGGTATAGATGTATGAACAAGCGGTATTGAAGTGGGTATAACAGGTTGAACTGGTTGATACGAATGTACAACTGTTTGTGGTTGGATAGGTAGATTGGGATTCCATTGACAAACATTCATGTCAACATTATTTTGACCAAAATGTGACTGAGTACTATCATATTAGGTGACAATAGGTTTCCCCCCAGCATAAGGAGGATAATAAGATGGATAATATTGTTCCCCAAATGCTGGGAGTCCAGTTGATATGGTACTTAAAGGAATTGACCCATAAGGACCGACTTGATATTTCCCTGATGATGGATGTAATGAATCAAGTTGTTCAGTACTAACTATATGAATACCAGTTAAAACACCAGATGATGACATTGGTAAATACCATGGTCTTGAAGATTGACTAGAGAAAGTGCTAGACAATTATTTGTATCCTGTTGGGACCAAAGGGCCACCATTCAAATATGACTCTGGTGAGGTTTTGAACATCGAAAGAGTAGGAAGGGTAGGAGCTGACATAATTGGAATAGTATACCCAACCGAAGATGTTGGTTTAGGCATGGTTGTATGACCAAATGTATACTCTCCGAAATCAACAGGAGATTGTATGGAAATGGGATCAACAAAAGCAAATGGAAACGAATGAGGAAAAGACTGGTACAGGTAAAGGTCTCCCCAAAATTTGTTGGACTTAAAGGTGTATCAGGTTGTGGGATTTCTTCAATTGCAATTAAACTGGGAGGAAGAACTTCACCGTCAGGCCCAAAATATATTTCAGACGGTTGAATATGTGATATAGGAGTTTCAATGGCTACAAATATTTGTGGGATGACCAAGGTAGGAACAACTTCTGGTTGTTCAAGATTCAAATTTTCTGGCAAAGAATACACAAGATCTGAATCGATTTTTGATTGAACAATGTTGAGTCCAGGAGGTATCGTCTCAGCGATTGAATGGATTGTTAGCATGGGTAGCCGTGAAGACTCTTTTTCGACAATAGTAAATGAACTGAGATTTGTGGAAACAATTTGATCTAAATCTGGTTTAAATTATGATATTTCACTAGAGGTACGAATTGTACTTGATTCGACAGATCATGATCGCCTTCACCTACCAGAAATAAATTTTGGCGGTAAAGGTGGTTTTAAAGCTAATCTACATGAACGACGGGGGGTATGATTTTTTTCTTCCACGATTACTAATTTATTTTAACCAAAAAAAAATAAATAAAAAGAGGATAATACTAGGCAAAAGGGTTTACCAAGAAAATGTGAACTGTAGAATACCTCCTGGCGAACCAAGAAATACGGGCAGGTAATCTCCCCAAATGCTGTGTTCGGTGTATCACAATTTCAGGGTGGGCAACTCAGTTCACTATGGATGGATAGAACCTAAAATTTGTCCTCCCAAATATACCTGAAGGTATGTGGAGGCCCAAGTCCGTATTAGCACTGTCTGATGCAAAATCGTGCAGTGAGAGCACCCCTTTATACTTATAGTACTGTAACACCACCCAATATACCTGAGAGTACGTGGACGAGCTATGATATACTTATGTACATGGAGTGAGGTATCACACTCGAAATGTATCTTAGACAAGTTAACGACAGCTGCTATGTTTTACGATGCCGGAACACATCTCTAGCCTAGACCTTCTAAATTTTATCATTATGGTTCCAATACGTTGTTAAGTAAATTGAGATTTATTTTACGTTGATCTTGCTTAAAAATTTTCCTTTCAGTTTCACCACGATGATGTGAATTAAATTCCTAAAATGCAAGCTAAGAATGATAAACAAACTTTCACTTTCAGCTTTTTCAATGAAGAACCTAGCTACTAAGGGAAGAGAATGCTACTTTGTTTGAAAAAGAGAAAATAATTTGAGAGCAAACAAATCAATGAACAAAAAAAAAATCAATGAATCACAAACTAAATGCAAATTTCCTAATTTTCCTTTTCCAAAAAACACACAATCTTACATGAAAATGCAAGTTTTTCTTTTTAGTTTCCTTAAATATATGAATGCAGAAAAGAAACTAGGTGCACTATATCAATAATCGAAATGCTTTTTACTTCCGAGAAATGAATAATACAAACAAAAATTTCTCTTTTGAAGGTAAAACAAGGATTTCAACAACAATATCTCCTATCAAGGAAATGAAGATTTTACGACAATTTCCTATTTTGAAGGAAAATGATTCTTAATGTGACCATAAAAAATACTTTGAAATCAACTTGTCAATGATAAAGAAAAACTTTTCTAAACAAACATTGAACAAATTTTCAGCCAAAGGAGGAAGAAGTATATAGAGTCACTGGTCAATTGAGCATCAAAATTTTTCAGAACATAGTAGAAAACAAAACTGAAGCAAGTAGCAAAGTCAAATTCAAGGGAATTTTATCCCTTTCAAGATTCAACGTAGTCTCCAAGGGGAGAAAGTTCTCTGTAACGCAGGCTTGGAAGGGAGACAGTGCTCTGCAAGGCACTGTGCCCTGACTAAGGGTGCATTAGGTGCAGTAAACAAAGAAAAAACTATTGTTTGGCTCACTGTATTTGCAAATTAAGGTCTGAAAAAGTGTAATATTTATGTGTAACAACTACTGGGTGGATTATCAAAGGAAATTATAGACTAAAACACCTAAAACTAAGATAAATTCTCCCCAGTGGAGTCGCCAGTTTGTTGGGCCAGAATTGTAGTCTACGGATAAATTACAGTTCTGTAGATAGGTGCTAGTCTATAAAAACAGGTGAAAGACTATACTACCATTTCTCCTAACTCAGAATAGATACACAAAGAGGATTGGATGCTTACTTGTTTCAGTCGCTTCCAAATGGATCCTTTCTGTCGCTTCCGCTACAACTTCAAATTCAAGTGGTTTTGTTAGTTGAATGCTTCCTGCAAGAAAGAACACTGAAACAACAGAAGATGCAATAATATAGATATCTATTCAAGCTATTTAGCTAAATAATTTAAGCATAAACTACATTCATCAACCAAGATCTTACAATATGGAAAATCAAAGTTAACATAGATACATGTAGGGAAAAACAAGAAGTACTCTTTATTGATGATAGAAGGAGAGGTTACAACCTAGTGACTAATTTGGAGTGACCTTCCAGCATAGTTCCCAAGTCTCATCACAGCATAAATCTCTGCAACAGTAGCTCTACAAACCAGGCTCTCAATTGAAAATAATCCAGCATTTCTCTACTCAAATTCTTCCTTCTGAAACACTTAAATCTGTGTTCAATTTATAAATGAACTGTAGGTTGATTTGCAATCAATAGATTTCCAAAAATATGAAAGACATGTTTCCAGTCATGTATATGTCAAATGGACACTTGGATCTGAAGCTTGACACATGTTAACTCTTCTAGAAGGCACTGGCCAAGTGGAGATTCTAGAACAATGAGAATTTCGCTCCCAGTGTGACCGACACACCTTTGAATGTCAGGAAGTGATTTGCAGAGAAGCCTTGCATGGGGCTACCTGAATATGCAATTCAATTAGGCCCCTTAGAGCCTATGTTGGTGAGCCCTCATATGCTATACAATAAGCTTCAAACCATGTAAATTCTTGCTTGATGAAAGTCTTTCTTGATCTGTAATGTTTCTTGTCTTAGGGCATGTAGCAACTGAAATGATAGGGAATGATAGACCCTTCATCATTGATCCTGGAGATGATGTCTAGTTAACCAGGTCATTAAGAATGGTGCCCAAATTGACCTATAACAGGGGCCAAAACGCCACCCATAATTAAACGCTACCTGGGGGTCTAGGGGGGTGGCTGTGACTTTATGCCCCCCCCCCCTACCAGGGGGTTTTAGGGGCAATGTCCCCGAAGCTAAAAACAGATGTAAAATTTCCTTGTAAAAGTATAGTAATTTATAGTCAATCTGGGCCGCTCATTAGGCAGATGATCTGGCAGTATAAGTTATGTTTAGTTTAGGGTTTTTTTCCCCTAGAAGGCAAGCCCTCGCTTGTATGAGGGTATTGTATTATGACTGTGAATTTTATGTGTATTCTCGGAGCGAGAAATAGATAGGGAGACTATGAGAGAGAACAAAGGATATTACAACAAATCTACTGTAGGTTGTGTCTTTTCATTTTTCTAGATAATAGAAAGGAAGGACTGGCTATTCGGGGTGGACGTAGCCCAAACTGGGTGAACCACGTATATTTGTGTCTCTCTAGTTTTATGTGTTTTGTGTGGTTTTGTTTTCCGCATATTTTATGTGTTTCATTGCTCTGTAATATTTAATTTTCTAACAACTGGTATCAGAGCCAAAGGTCTTTTTGGATGATAAACTTGCAAGAAAGAAGGGTTCCTAGTTTGAGTGGGAGCAATGGCAGAAGATGGTAAATTTAGGGTTGAGAAATTTAACGGCTAAAACTTCCCACTGTGGAAGATGCAGATGGAATATTATTTGCATCAGAAAGATCTGTACCTAACATTGAGTGGAAAAACAAAGAAGCTGGAAACTATGAAAGATGCAGAATGGGATATTATTGATAGAAAAGGCACTTGGAATAGTATGGCTATGCCTCGCGGCGTCGTTAGCCTTCAATATTTCGAAGGAAACAACAACAGAGGGTTTGATTAAGGCGTTGGTGAAATTATATGAAAAACCTTAGGCCTCAATCAAGGTATTTCTTATGAAACATTTATTTAATATGAAGATGTCGGAAGGTGGATCTGTTGTAGACCATTTAAATTATTTTAATACAGTTACCAGTCAGTTAATTTCTGTAGGGGTAAAATTTTATGATGATGTTAGGGCTATTTTGTTTCTGTGCTCATTTCCAGAAAGCTAGAATAGTTTATTTATGGCCATTAGTAACTCTGTCTCTGGATCTAGTACTTTAAAGTTTGATGATGTTATCGGTGCTATCCTTAGCGAGGAAATGTGATGGAAAAGCTCCAGTGAGACATCAGGTAATGATTTGAGTGCAGAGTCTAGGGGAAGGAAAATGGAAAGAGGAAAGAGCTCAGGATATTGCAGTAATTTAGGGAAAGGTAGATCTGAGTCCAGATCAGGGACAGTGTGCTGGAAATGCAGAAATAAAGGACACCTAAAGAAAGACTGTAGATCTTGGAAGGGAAAAGAAGGAGATGCACAACAAGAAAAAAATCATTAAGAAAATGTGACAGGTAATGTGTTACAAGATGCTTTTATTATTTCTTTCTAAAATGTTACTGATTCTTGGGTTGTAGATTCAGGGGCCTCATTCCATGCCACACCTGATAAGAAATATTTTCATCACTATGTTCAAGGAGATTTTGGACAAGTCTGTTTGGGTGATGATTAACCCTGTAAAATTGTTGGAATGGGTAAGGTTCTTGTAAAAAAACAGAATGGAAACCAATGGCTATTAAAGGAGGTAATGAAAGTTCCAGATCTGAAGAAAAATATGATTTCAACAGGGCAGTTAGGCAATGAAGGTTCTGTGACAACATTCACAGATAAAACTTGGAAGGTCGCCAAAGGAGTGGTGGTAATAGAAAAAGGCGAAAAGGTTGGCACATTGTATTTATGCAATGGTATTTCTAACTCTGTTAATGCTTTAACTTCCAAAGGAGCAGATGCAGCATTATGGCATCATAGGCTCGGACACATGAGTGAGAAGGGAATGAAGATTCTTCACTCAAGAAATTTGTTGCCAGGTTTGAAGAATTTTGATTTGGATTTCTGTGAGAATTGCATTTATGGAAAACAAAAGAGAGTCAGATTTCTCAGAGTTGGGAAAGAAAAGAAGAGCGAAAAATTGGAGCTTGTGCATACAGATGTATGGGGACCTACTTAGGTATCATCTCTCGGTGGCTCTCGTTATTATGTTACTTTTATTGATGATGCAACTAGAAAAACATGGATTTATTGTATTTAGAATAAATCTGATGTATTTGATACTTTCAAGAAATGGAAAGCTTTGGTTGAGATTGAGACAGGAAAGAAGTTGAAGTGTCTCAGATCAGAAAATGGAGGTGAATATTGCAGCAAAGAGTTTTATAGGTACTGTTCAGAGCATGGAATTCGTAGAGAGAAGACAGTTCCAAGAACACCACAAGAAAATGGTGTGTCAGAAAGGATGAACAAAACAATCATGGAGCGTGAAAGGTGCATGAGATTGCATGCAGGATTGCCTTTACAATTTTGGGCAGATGCTATAGATACTATTGTTTATCTAATAAACAAAGGGCCTTCAAGTTCCTTGGATGGTGGTATTCCAGAGGAAGCATGGACAGGTAAAAAGGTAAACTACTCTTTTTTAAAGCCTTTTGGTTGTGAGGCCTTTGTCCATATTAATAAATAAAATAGAACAAAGCTTGAGGCAAAATCAAAGAAATGTACCTTTATTGGATATGGTGTTAATGATTTTGGTTATCGCTTATATGATTATGAAGATCACAAAATCATTAGGAGCAGAGATGTAATATTCAATGAAAAGGTATTGGATAAGAATCCGTTGCAGGAAAAGAAATAGGAAAAAGAAAACAAAGAATACACAGTTATTGATGAGATCACAGAAAAGGTAAAGGTGCCTGAAAATAATAATAATCAAGAGCCACAACAACAACAACCACCACAATAGCAAAAGGCACCTCAAACACTTGAAAGTGGTGTTAGAAGATCTACCAGGATAAGTAGACCCCCTGAACGATACTCTCCTTCATTATATTATTTATTGTTGACTGATTCTGGTGAACCTGAATGTTATGAAGAAGCAATGCAGGTTGAAAGTAGGAAGAAGTGGGAGCTAGACATGGAAGAAGAGATAACTCCTTAATGCATAACCAGACTTGGGACTTAGTCAGGTTGCCTGCAGGTAAAACTACATTGCAGAATAAATGGGTTTACAGGCTGAAGGAAGAAGATGGAGGAAAACAGAGGTACAAAGCTAGACTTGTGGTGAAGGGTTTTGCACAGAAGAAAGGTATTGATTTTGATGAAATATTTTCTCCTGTTGTTAAAATGACTTCAATCAAAACTATTTTAAGTCTTGTAGCAGCAGAATATTTACATCTTGAACAGTTAGATGTAAAGACAACATTTCTCCATGGAGATCTAGAGGAAGAGATCTATATGGAGCAACCAGAAGGATATGAGGTCAAAGGGAAATAAAAATTAGTGTGCAGGCTAAAGAAGAGCTTGTATGGCTTAAAACAGGCTCCAAGGCAGTGGTATCTAAAATTTGACAAGTTTATGTCTGAACAAGGTTATACTAGATGTCACTCTGATCATTGTGTTTATCTAAAAAGGAAAAATGATGGCGGCTATATTATATTGTTATTGTATGTAGATGACATGCTTGTTGCAGGGTCTAACATGCAGGAAATAAATGTGCTCAAAAGAAAATTGGCAAATTCATTTGAAATGAAGGATTTGGGAGCTGCAAAACAAATCCTTGGTATGAGGATAACTAGAGACAGGAAAAATCGCAAATTAACACTGTCTCAGAATGAGTACATAGAAAAGGTGTTGAAAAGATTTAATATGCAGAATGCAAAACCAGTTAGTACACCTTTTGCTAGGCATTTCAAACTTAGTAAGGAGATGTGCCCCAAGATCCAAGAAGAAATGGACTATATGTCTAAAGTTCCATATGCATTAGTAGTTGGAAGCTTAATGTATGCAATGGTCTGCACAAGGCCTGATATTGCACATGCAATGGGAGTTGTAAGCAGGTACATGAAAAATCCAGGAAAATAACATTGGATGGTAGTAAAATGGATTCTCAAATTTTTGAGAGGTACCACAAATCAAGCATAATGCTTTGGTGGTTCAAACATTGCACTACAAGGATATGTTGATGCAGATATGGCAGGTGACAGAGATAACAGGAGGATCACTGTAGGATATGTATTTACTGTAGGTGGAACAGTTATCATTTGGGTTTCAAAAATCCAAAGTGTTGTTGCACTTTCAACAATAGAAGCAGAGTATGTTGTTGCTACAGAGGCTAGTAAAGAAATGATTTGGTTACAAAGGTTTATGGATGAATTGGGTAAGAATCATGATATGTACATGCTATAAAACGATAGCCAAAGTTCTATTCATATTGAAAAGAAATCAACATTTCATTCCAGGACTAAACACATACAGCTCAAGTACCATTTCATACAGTCAGTATTGGAAAATGGACAATTGAAGCGGGAAAAGATACACACTAGCCAGAATCCTGCAAATATGCTAACAAAAGTTGTAACCAGGGAGAAACTGAGAACATGCTCAGTTTCAATTGGTCTTCAAGGATGACGATGAAGATGAGAAACAGCCAGGTCCAAAGAGGATTCATTGTCCAAAAAATAAAGTAGCGGTGGAGCTGCTGTAATTAGTCTCCAAGTGGGAGATTGTTGGGTGTGGAGCCTATTTATCTTATTTATTTTGTATCATAGCATTGGACCCCTGCACCTTAATGGGGGTGGCAACACCGCCCGTAATTAAATGCCACCTAGGGGGTGTAGGCGGGGGTGGCTGCAACTTTATGGAGCCCCTCTTGGCGGGAGGTTTCGGGGGCAGTGCCCCCGAAGCTAAAACTGATGTAAAATTTCCTTCTAAAACTATAGTAATTTCTAGTCAATCTAGGCAATTCATTAGGTGAATGATCTGACGATAGAATTTGTGTTTAGTTTAGGGTTTTTTTCCCTAGAAGGCAACCCCTCACTTGTATGAGGGTATTGTATTGTGGCTGTGAATTGTATGTATATTCTTGGAGTGAGAAACAGATAGGGAGATTGTGAGAGAGAAAAGAAGATATTATAGCGATCTATTGTAGGTTGTGTCTCTTCATTTTTCTGGAAAATAGAAAGGAAGGATTGGTTGTTCGGGGTGGACGTAGCCCAAACTGGGTGAACCACATATATTTGTGTCTCTCTAGTTTTATGTGTTTTGTGTGCTTGTGTTTTCCACATATTTTATGTGTTTCATTGCTCTGTAATATTTAATTTTTTAACAGCTCTCTCTATGTTTGTATAAAATATAATACTTGATTGAATTTAGGGTTTTGATTTTAAGCTACTTAAAATGATAGGGTTTGTTTATTTGTTTTTGTTTGGTTGGGTTGCTTGTCAAGAAGAACAAATAGAGTAAGATAAATTTAAACCATTGGGCTATGGGGTCTGTGAAGGTCTTGAAAAGTACAACAACAAGTCAAGGGTGTTTCGTAGGGCAAGTTAACAAGGCCAAATGGATCTTAATAGCTTAGGTGGGTGTGAAATGAACACTAAATGGTGAATTTAGTAAGTTTAAAGGGAAGTTAAGAATCCTTTAACATATACTATAATAAGAAGAGTTTTTAAGATCACTAGGCTTAAGAAAGAATGAAAGGACAGGGTGCACCATAAACTTCTTTAACCTAGCTTTATCAAGTAAACTTTAAAACAACAATCCAACAAACTCCTAAATTCTCTAAATATTCACTTTCAGAGAAAGAAAACATTCAAGGTAACACATTAGTAATGATTAAGGAGCATGGAACTCCTAAATTCCTTAATCAAACTATGAAAGACCTTCAAAGTGACTATCTAAGATGGTCTAAAGGACAGGGAAAGCCACAAACTTCTTTAGTTAAACCCTAATCAGTAAACTTCAAAGAAAAGCCTTAATAACAATGTTTTAAGCGTGACACCAAAGGGTATGGCATACCATAAACTTCTTTGGATTGGCTCCATTAAATCATTTTCAAGCCAAAAATCATAAGTGGAATCAAAGAGAAATTAAGAATTCCTCAATAAGACCTCGTAGAGGAAAACATCTAAACAACAAAAAGTAGACAACATTAAGGTTCCTCTCAACAACATATCTTAATCTAAATTTTCTACTCTATCATAAGGGAAAATATGAACAATATGGAAAACATAAGAAGATAAGTGCAAAATCAAAACAACATCACCATTTAGACAAGTTCATGAATCCTATGAATATGCTTGCTCCATTGGTGCTTGATCCAAGACAGTCACAAAGCTCCAAAACATACTTCTTC